>JAPSGF010000039.1:1752211-1851563 GCA_035772895.1 Perdix hodgsoniae
TTTTTTTTTTCTGTTGTGCCTTGAGGGACCTCATCTATCTGGGCCCTACACTGGATCTAGAAATGTTGAAAATTATAACATCAGCTAATATACATAACATTAGAAAAAAAAAATTGAAATCCTGTTCTTTCCCACAGCTCTTCAATGCTGGGGGTTCTCACAAACCCAGCATGGTACATTTTGCATCTTTGTGCTCTAAATTGCTCTGAAATTGGGTCTGGCATAAAGCCAGTGCCAAACTAAGGGATCTAGCTTGCCCCCCTTTGGAGATACTTCCGCAGCTGCATTTTCCATTTGCTGAGGAAAAAAAAAGACAGAGAATTGATGCATTAGTATTTTCATTGGCATTGTATATGTATTACCCACATTTCTGTACCTCTTTGAACACAATTGAATGTGATGTATCTTACATGTTCTATTAACAATTCTCACCATGTCTATTCCCCACATGAATAGTCCTCTCAACATGGTAGTCTCAGTCATTCATTAATTGCACTGTCTTTTGTTGTTGTTAAAATAACACAGTTGTGGTTGGAAAGCTTTTGCAGAACTTACATTAATCTGTTTTTCAGAAAATTAGTGAAAACTTTGATCTGAGTTATGCTGTCATGTTTCCAATGTAAAATTAGTGAAATGAGTATTTGCTGAAGTCCTATCCTTAGACCACTGTATAACAAATGATGTACAGTACCTTACAAGTGTTTGCGAGTATTAAAAACTCTAAAATCTTGAGAATAAATGTCTACAAAGCATACAACATATACAGGCATATATATTATTTACACAATATCTATACAGTACTACTCAGAACACTAGTACAAAAGATTTCTTACAATGTTGGTTAAATCCAATTAAAATCATAACTTAATTAAGATAAACAATGGTTCTAATCTAAAAATAAATTTCTCTGCAGCAGCAGTGTATTTGCTACCAAAGCTTGTGAACAGTTGCAATAAAATCTAGCTTTCAACCCAACTGGTTGCAAAGCCATTACTGCTGCACATTTCTGAAACAACGATTTTCTTCTCCAAACTGAGCTCAAAATCTGGATTTCTGAAGTTCTTCTGTAAATGATAAAAATAAGACTGCACAGAGATTTTCAGACTGACAACATAGAATATAGTGTATTGAAAAACAGCTGGCACGCAATGGCTGAAATACATCACCTAATCTATTACCTATCTTCTCCTAAAATGAATTAACCAGTAAAGAAAAAAACACCATTCTCATACTTTTGGAAATACATTGTAAACCCTTTTCTCTTTTCAAATACTTTTTCATTCATAAATATTTTAATTTTGCTATTTATCATAATTCTTATTATGGGTTAATTCCATCACTGGAATGAATGGACACTTTAAAACTGAGGTGTTTGTTTCTAAGGCCTAAGGCCAGACATTGGCAATGTCATTGAATTCCTTCTAATGACTATTTATGTATGTTTTAGTCTTTTTTTTTTTTGGGGGGGGGGGTATTACCATTATTAACTGCCAAGACACATTCAGGATAAAAATCAAATGCTCAAATGTTCTAACCTTCAAAGTACAGAATGAAACACCTGGAAAAGGTACAAACAATACTGCTGCAAATTTCCTTCACAGCATGGAATAATATCCATACTGTCCTGAGAATAAAACTGCTAAAAAGTAGAAAATAAAGAACACTAGAGGGAAGACCAAAGAAACAGATACTTTTGTGGAATCTTTTAAGCAAGGTTTTTAAACACTTTGCTCTCAGAACTTTAGTGGGATTCAGAAGGAAAAGCCCTCAGAGTTTCCATTACATGAATACAGAAAATATTAAATTGTTTGATATCTTATGGAAATGTTCTAAAATGAAAAATGTTATGGGCTGACACATACTCTCACATACTCTCATTCCTGCCTTTTGATACCCTTAAACTCTCTCTGAGTCTAATAGTCAGAAGCATATCGTCAATCACACCAAATGTCAACTGTGGGAGAACAGGATTATGGATAGTCACAGACAAAGCTGCAGTGCTTGTGTACCTTGACTGATCACACCAACGGCCAGTGAATCATTTCTTGTAGCATTTGATGGATTAAAATTGTTTACGTTGTCACTGAAAAATACTAATTATTGTGTTAAGAGACCTCTGAGTATTCAGTAGTTTTGGGGTGACATTCAGTGTTAAAGAGAGGTTAAAATGAATGTGAAATAGTTCACAGGCATTTGACAATTACCTAAGAAAACTGGAGTGGTCAGGATAGATGCCCGTCTCATTATGTAAGAAACTACCCTGACAGCTAAGCTTTCATAAACCATAAATAACCATTTTCTTTTATAGTTGGTGTTCTTGATACTACATTTTATGTGTTTACTCAAAAGAACAGAAGTGCCTTTCTGCCAGGTGGTTACATTGGCAGGTCAGTTCTCAATTAAATATGCCTTCCCTTAATGAAAGTGTCATAGATTAGAAGGAAATGTCATCATTGATTAGACCTCTGATCCATTACTTCATATTCTTTTCTGTGCAGCTGTTTTATATTCTATAGGAAGACAATGTCCTGTTATCATTGTAGTTGTGTGCTGAATCATGGGGTAATAGAAATTTCACTTTGTGTCATCAGATGAGAAATAATTCTTTCCAGTGTGGCCTGAAATTACGTCACTGGCATATTGCTAACTTCCTTCTTTCCAGATACACTGATATTAAAGACTTCTGAAAAAAAAAGGATTTATTGGCGATACTTTTGAGAACCAGCTGTACTTTGAATTGCTTTAGGGGTCTCTTGCTTCTCACAAAAGTAGGATGGTGATGATGGGGAATGTTCTGAACTTCTGCAAGTGTTAGCATAAAGGCATTTCAGCAAAATTAGAAGATGTATTCTGTTCAAAGCATTAGCTTGGCTTTGCAGCTTCTACAGGGTGACTGATTTGCTGTTAGTGATGAAGGAGAAATACAAGATCACACCCAGATTTCAAAATTATAATGAAATATTGGCATGCTAAAATAAATCACTGTCATCAGTGCTTAAGAACTGTCACTGTTTAGCTTGTTTAAGACCTGGAAACTATTCTCCCTAGTGGATACTAAACAGCATTTTAGTCTGCTTTGTGATCTGAATTGACAGCTCAATTAGCATTTTCTTTCTAACGTGTTTTTCCGAAAGACCTTTAGGACAAAACTCTGTCCCACACACTGCTTCTGATTTAAAAGTTCATTAGAATTTGCCTGAACACCTCCTTCTACTGTAATTCTCTCAGCTGGGAAAAGGTTAAGAGGCATTTGTTGGCTCCTGGAGACAGATGACTCATAATGCCTGGATTTTAGCAGGGGAAATGGCTGCCTGAAAAGATAGAGTCGAGGGTGTGGGCTCAGAAATCCCAAAGTAGTCATCTTAGCAACAGCCTCAATAAAATGAAACAGCATCAATAGAAGTTTCAAACTGAAGTGTATCTTACTTGCTTTGTTAATAGAGCCAAATCCCTAAAAGGGACTGGATTAGGATTTTGTGTAACGGATAGATTCTTTGGAGAGCATGTGACTAAGGCACCTATTCACAGACAGGAACACCAAAGACATATCCAGACTAGCAGAATAAGATTTGAATTCTGAACTGTGTGATTTAATCAGTAAAGTTGTATAACCCAGCTTATACCCTTCCCTTAAATATTTTATTTTCACACAAATATTTAATTGAAATTTCTTTTTATTCTACGTGTATTGACAGCTATATTCTACTTTGCTCTCACTGAAACACAGTTACTTAGCACGTAGCATGCATAGAAATAGAGATATACCTCAAGTTTTATTCTCTGTGTGATATGAAAAAAAAAGAATTCAAAGTGAACGTACAAACAAAATAAAAGCAAACTGAAATCAATTAGATCATTTAGCTGTGTTTTTCCTCTGGCATTCTCTTTCCCATGTGAAAAAAAAATGACGATGTATATTACAAAAAAAAAACACTTATATGATTATCTCCATGCCACTATCGGGTTCAGTTTACCCTTCTCTTCTCAGTAGCACCTAGATACTGAGCAGACTTTTCTTCATTTATGGATTCAAACATTCTCTTATGTTTACAGTCCACATCAGGTTGGATTTTTTTCCTGTTCCATCGTAATGCTTTTGATGAGATTCTGATTCTGATTATCTTCAGAGGACCAAGCAGCCTGATCTAGGGGTTGGCAAGATGGAGGGTTGGAACTAATGATCTTTAAGGTCCCCTCCAATCTAAAGCAGTCTGTGATTCTAACAGCGTGCCTCCTTTTATTAAGTTCATATGTTCCTGCAGTCTCATCTTCTCAGGAGACACTAGCTTCAGTTATACTGATTATGTTTTCTTGACCACAGCTGAAATTCATGCCCATGTTTAGGGACTGCTGTCTTTGCTATGGATGTAATTTTATTTTGCAGTAACAAACTCAAAATGCATACTTTGCAGTAACGGGAATTGCTTCTAATCCAATATATCTTTAGTGTATTTCTTCAAATGGTTGTTTAAAAATTAAGGCACATACATGGAAATCTGCACAATCTTCAGTGAAAAACGCATCTGCAGTATAATCTAAGAATGAAAGGTTAAGCAGAGTGCAAGAAATTGCAAAGGGAGGACAAAGCTATCATTGAATTTATGTTGTGCAGCATGGGGAGCAGAGAAAAAAAAGAACATCATTTGGCAAGCTCTTCAATTTAGTAGCAATTCAAAGCCAAAATAATATAGATGCAGCATCTCAGGGCTCTCTACCAATTTAAATGTTACAGAGTAGATAGCATCAGTAGATGTGTAGCCAGAGTTTATTGTATCCCACTATTGCTTTTTTTGTTACACCATTTACAGGATGTTGAAATTGGAATTCACTCTAAGGAACTAGGAACTAAGAATATACAGAGAGAGAAAATAATCATGGTTTGAATTCAGCTGAGTTTTACCAAAAATACTTGGGATACTTTCATTTACGATACAGCTCATGCCATTTTCCCAGTTATCATTATTCCCTCTGCTTTTATTTCTCTAAGCATTCTAGCCTGTCTGCTTGGGTTACCATATCCAGTTAAAATGAATTTATATATGTATTTTTCAGTGGAGTTTCAGCATGCTGTTTTTTTGTTTGTTTGTTTCCTTTTTTTTTTTTCTTTTTTTTTTTTTTTTAATTTAATGAGATTTTAGGTTAAACAGAATTTCCTTTCTAACATTTTCTGAGTACTTCAGAGTCTTAGGGTTGAAGTCAGAGGGAGCTCATTAGTTCTCTAACCACTAAGCTTACTTAAGTGCTCAAATCCACTCTTAGTCAGACTCTTCCTCATTAATATGAAACAATTTTCTTATGTAATCTGTGATGTATATAAGAGGAAGAAAGAGTATTTTCTTAAGCAAAAATTAAATAATATTTCTATGTAATTTTTTGCTATCATTTCCAAGGTCTTAACGCTGTGATATTTGTGTAACCCATGAATACCACATGAAACTGTGTAGAAATAAGATATTTACCACATTTTAGGGTACTCAAAGGACAGCAAATGTACTTGCACCATTTCTTGCAACCACACTGGACAGGAATTTCTTCCTTGAAAACAATTAGATTATTCCTTTAAAAATCACTATGTCTGCCTCTAAATCTCCTTGTCCAGGCTCTTGCCTCTTAAGCAACACATTTATTTTATGCAAAGACTAGCTCCCTATCCTTCTTGCCAGTACATCTTCCTCTTAATGTCTGCATTATGCATTATTGAAAAAATAAATCCACCACCATAAATCCTTGCTTTTGCTATACTTCAGCCATCCCCAGGCCTCTCTTAAGTACATCCTCACATAAAGCATTATGTTTCTCTCTATGCACCACCACAGCCTGTTCAGCAGCTTAGCCAGGCCTGTACTCAGCTCCTTACAACTATACCATAGAGCTCGTGTTGTTGGCTTGCTTGCAGATAATCTGCCTGCATCTGTCTGGCTGATGTCTACTTTGGAAGGAAAACTGAATGGACGGTAAATAGTGAGTGCTAAACAAACAGGCAGAGTTCATCTTAGGTGAATAATATATTGTATGGTAATTGTAGAGTTATGGCCTAAACCACTGATTGAGCACATGGGGAAAGGACACGGTCAGCCCTGGGAGTACAGGTGGAGGCAATTCAGCTGTGTGACTGGAAGGGGTGGACCTTATTTAAGGGTTGACTGCCACTAGGGAAGGATATCTGGTTAAACATCCCTTTCTTGGGGAGTTTCCTTTGCAAGCCTAGAATCTTCAGAGGTGGGTGAGTTCTTTTATTTTTTTATTTATTTATTTTTTTTTTGTAACACTATTCTATTGTGCTAGTCCCTTTGTTGTTACACCTCCTGTATCACTATTCCATCATGTTGAACTTTCTGATTACTACCTTTACTATGCCAATATTTTTTTTCTTATATATCCTAAATAAGGATGTTATTTTTATGAACTAGCAAACTTTTAGAGAACTACAGCTGTCCTATTTGTTTGTATTTAAAACATTAACTGTGGAGTAGATAAGTATTTTTAACTAGTAAAGTTGTCTGTTAGCTCTCATATGGGTGGTAGTAATGGACTAGAAGTTTTTATTATTCAATTAATTTAGGCATAATATTGCAAACATATCCAGAGAGAAATAACAGACAAATTGTGTCCTATATTGTTAACTATCACTTAACAATGGCACAGAAGCCACCAACATCTGAGATGAAACAGTATGTGAAGTCTTCTGATCTCCCCACATTTTTCTATCTTTAGAATTGAACTCTGCCCACCGTAACTGTCATTATTTAGCTTCATTAGCATGAACAAACTCGTTTTCCTTACCCTACTGTCTTTTGCATTGTACCTGTTTTATCACAGGTGTATCTGATTGGAAAGAAGCATCTTTATTTGTTTACAGAAATTGGCAGATACTGACAGGTGGATATCATTAGCTGATTGATCTTATCAAAGTATTCACAGTCATTCTTATCAAGTTCCTCCCCTTCTTGTGAGTGATCTCTATTCAGATAGTTAATTTTGGGATGAAGTATAAAGACTTCATGGGTTCCTTTTAAATTCATTTCACCTACATCTAGAAAGTGAAATTCAGATAGAGAAGGACATTGTGGCCTTCTAAGTGAATCTTGTCTGTTTTTTGTACATACATGATAACTTCCATCTAAATGTTGAGAGCACCACAGCTTTTTGATCCTGCAGGTGACTAGATTAGGCACAGTGAGAGAAGCAGAAAACTGTTACCTCTGGAGCATTTATTTAGTGCTTTGTTACTTCCTGAATACCCTGGTCGCTATCACAGAAAGTGGAATGAAGATGTGATGCTTTGAGTTTCCAGGTACTAAGAACATACAACAGGTCACAGTCTTGTTGTTATTTTGGGTTGTTCATTAAAGGAGCCTTCAAGAAAAACACTTTTTACATTATTTATCTATGCAAATATTGAGTGAGGCGTTGTTAAAATTCGGTGCCTTTGCCATGTTCTATTACATGAGCGGAGATGCCAAATCTGAATGTGGATTTTAGAGCAATTTGTAGTAGCATGTAGAACTGATGAGGATTTGTTTTTTTTTCTTTTTTAAATAGAAAAGGGCTATTAATATTAGTTGCAGTAGAGCTCATGCTATTCTATTAAGAGTCAGTGTACAAGCATTGTGAGTTTTTTCTCTACCTCATTTCTGTTGCTGTGGTTCAGCATTGGGTAAAAGCTCAAAGAGAAGCAGTGGTTCAGACATAAGATGCTGAGTTGATCCGTGTGAATTGTTGGAGATCTTAAGAAAGATTTTGAGGTGGAGAAGCTTTTAGGTCTGTTACTGTCAAGGTTGAGTTATATTTCATTTCAGAGTGAGATTGTTGTCATTTTCTTTTGGTTTTGTTTTTCTTCCAGTACAGCCTATTTGTTTTAATGAAGGTAAACAAAATAAAACACTTATGTAAATGTTATAAATAATGCTATTTATATAATAAGTACTTGGGAACTTGCTAGCTAAAAGAATGCTGCTGAGTGACTGTATGGTCAGTCTTCAGGGAAAAAAAATATGTCAAAACGTACCATATTATCCTGGAAAATCTGAGATTCTAAGCTACTGCGTACAGTCATCCACCAAAGAAGTAGTGGAAAAATGTCTGGGCCACAAATAATCTTTAGAGTTTCTGTATCCCACCTGTATGTGGTTTTGTCACATTATCTTAGCAACCTGGCCTCTGCTATCAGTGCTACTGTTGCTGGCGAAGGGTGGAAATGCATTGTGGAAATATTCTACTCCTGCCAGAGATGTGCTTGTATAGATTTTCCTAGTTGATTATCATTATGGTGTTTTTGCAGTCAATAGGAACTGAACTCCTCTGGGAGCACTAATGAGATTGGCTAAAGATGCAATGAAAATAACATCCAGAGGGACTGTAAGGGACATTGTGATTACACAAGGGTCTATTTCTGCTTTCAAGCAAGCGCAAATGAATTAATTCAGTAAAACATAAAAAAGGTCTGACAGTTTCAGCTCACCTCTAACCCTTTTTTTTCTGCTTACGTCTGGGCACAGCAGAGAAGTACCATCCAAAGACGCAACTCAGCATAGCTGTATACAGGCCTATTAACTCAGCAGCCTGAAAAAGCATCCAAGTCCAGGATGCTGTTCTTTCACTACCAGATGTTGCAGACTTACTGCATCCCAGACTGTGTTCACCTAAACTGAGGCAATTGCACAGGAGCTGACATTCTTCTGGTTATCTTAGTGAAAACCTTGTCTGTTTGGTGGGCATATACAGCAGACTGTGGTGCTGGGGCAGAAGTAGTCCTTGTCCTTCCAAGAAGATGATCTTTTCTTGACAAGAAATGGTGAGAGTTTAGGCTGCAAGTAGTGGAATATCTATTAAGAAGTTACTTCATTTGAATGGAATTGAGGGTTACGGTCATTGAAAATTGAAGTTTTCCAAGTGATCTTGGCAACAGCAATAACACAGAAATACAGTACCTCCTGTGCCACACTTTTGCTTGCTGTGCGTTATGTTGCTGCTTTGTGATGACTTGAAATACTGTAGATGTTTTGAACCTCTCATGCACATGAATCAGGACATACTGTCTTATATACAGTTATGGAATAAATGTATTCAGGATTGCAGTTGTGATTGTGCTGCAACTCCATGTAGAAATGTTCAAGTCAAACCTTTTTTGGTGGTTAACTTCCTGCTTCTGTTGTGTCAGCAGTGTTGTTTCTGTAGAACCTGTTTTGGTAACCAAGGCAGCAATAGAGCTCCCAACTCTTTTGGAAGTTTTATAGTTCAGTTCTTTACAGGATCCTATGCTTAAGGGAAAGCAGCAAGCAAGCTGAATAGGATGCAGACATGCTAAAGCAAATACATTTCATGAGAATGTGTTCATTTGTGTCCACATTTCAATAATGTTTTGCTTTCAATGATATTAAAGCAGGCTGAAGTGGAATGCCATAGTTTTGTCTCACCAGAACAGTGAGAGGGAAGCTGTAACCAATGCAGTAAAGCAGGGAAGCAGAACTACTGTTCTTTTGCTATCATTCACTGGAGTGTTTTTGCTGGAGCAGTGGGCATAGCTCCACTGCCATTCTCTAACACTCAGTAGTATAATGCAAAGGCTAGATAGAATAAAACTTGGGAAAAAGTTAGCCTATGGACCAAAATTATTGTCTATATTTTCTTTTATTTTAATTCTCATTAGAAGTTAACTCTCAATTTTGTAAAGCTGAAGAGAAACCTGCACAGGAGGATCAAAAAACAATGCATCATGTCATAAAAAAATATGCTAGAGAAAGTGAAGTTGTTAGGCCACATTTAAGTAGTTAAACACAATTAGGTGTGTATGTGTGTGTGTGAAGAAGGAAATTCAAAAAAATATGAAATTCACCCTTAGAACTCTTGCTCAGTGCATTGTAGACAGAGGCTCTGAGGTCTGTAGACAAGGCTGGAGTCTGGCTTATTAGAGGCAGTGAAACACTATAAATCATGGGTATCCAGTTTTTAGCTTTCCTGGCCTGTGCTGGGTGAAGAGGAAATGTCTTAAGCCAATGTTTTGGTTGTTGCTGAGCACTGGACTTGCTTCTGGGGCAGGGTCAGGCCACTCAGCAAAGAAGAGCTGCTGCCATGATGGTGTGGGCCAGGTGACACACCACAAGCTGTCTTGGGATGTATGAGGCCTACTGCATAAATCATCATATGAGAACTAACGGCAATGTCAGTTGTAGTTGTCATGATCTTGTAAGGAAGTTGGCTATGACATGGACTTTCAAATCAAATAAACTGAGACCAAGATTAGAACATTGATTATGGGGGCCATATATAGTGTAGGATTTAGCCATGTAAAATTATACTGAAAAATTATCACATACTAGAAGCTCAATCATGGGTTTGCAGTAGATCACAAGGAAGGAGCAGTGATTCGCTATTACCCTGCAAGTATACATGACTCTTGTGGCTCACACAGGCATGTGTATGTGCAATGGGAATAATTTTGTTGGCTCAAAATAATTTCACATCTGGCTCCTGCATGCTTTGCATATCAGAGACTGGAATAAGCAGCATCATATGAATTACATCTCACTTTACTACCAGAGCTCCTTGCTGGCTAGGTTTTTCTGAAGGGAGCCTTATAGGTCAGCAGGATGTTTGGTGAGCTGGCTCTGTGCATGAATCACTGCAAAAATTAGCACCGTGATATATATATATATATATATATATATATATATACACACACACAATAAGTACTGACACATTGTTGTGACTGTTTTTCAAAATAAAGGTTAACTAAAGGTAGGTAATAGTAGAAGCAACATTGTGCACTGTGATAGCATTGTGAAATGTAAGATGTTGGAAATCTGCCAAGCATTTTGCAGTGAAAACAGTACCATGGACAACAGAGAGGAAAGGTTATTGAACACTGATTCAGCAAACAAACAATGACATGTTGTGGAGATACACGTGCTCTCAGAGGAGACATTAAGTATGACTTTAGGTACATAAGATGTTCCAATAGATGTAACAAGTGTTAATTGGTTAAAATGACAAATATAAAGATTCCTGCAATAATTTGAAGGAAACTTCTCTCTGTGAGAGAAGTGGTGATCAGAAGACATAAACAATGTTCTTATTCGTATTATTTTATTTTTCTGTATAGTATTTCCATGAGCTAGTTTCAAAATATTGTTTAAAATATAGTATTTGTATATAATTCTAGCTAGGTTGGTAATTCAGTAACAAAAATGAATTTCTTTTCTTTAAATGCAAAGTGAGTTTAATTTGCATCCATCTAATAAACAGTTGGCTTAGTGGCTAGAGGGTCAAACAAATAAACTCAAAGCAAAACCATTTCTAAGAGAACTTTGGAGAGCAGATAGTATGTTAGGAATGAGGAGAAAAAGCTACATGGAAACAGCAGTTTAAAGAACCAAGGCAGATTTAAAGGTAAGCTCCTAAAAGGACCTCTCAAAGGACTAGTCAATAGTTCAGTAACTGGGAAATCTATCCCTATGTAAAGTGTGTTGTTATATATGTACCATGTATACTGTTATCATCTGACTTGAGATGTGAAAAGTCTCATGTGACTTGTCTGTGGAAAGCTGCTATGCCAGTATCATGCTTCAGAGCCTTGCCTAAGAATAGGATATTGCAAAACTTCACTTCATAGTGAGCAAGGAATAGATACGTATTTGGCTCATTTGCAATTTTAAAGTGCTTTCTGATGAAGGAAGATCTTGCTTTTACTTAGGATGAATAAACCTTTTAATGTGTTTAATTCAATACAAATTTTGGTACTTTTGTAGTAGAGTAATGATCATCATACTCAAGGAAACAGTAAAATTCGTGGGCAGTAAGTTGTTAAAGTCTAGAAAAGCAAACTATTTACATCAACTGTTATGCATCTTAAACAAAGAAAGGTTACTGGCCTGCTGTATTAGAAGAGGAATATATCAAAGTTACAGTATCTCTTCATTAATTAGGTACCTGGCCGGTTCTACTCAATTGAGATTTTTTTTTTTAGCATTAGCATATTAACTTACACTGGGGGAAGAAAAGAATTAATTAGAGGATAGTGGAAATAAATCAGTAATTCATTGCCTTACATAAATCTGCTATGAATAATGGTAGATTTTTTTTTTATATTATTGTAACAGCTTTGAAATATATTACTTTATAGAACTACTCAATGATTTGTTTTTCTCTTCCAGTACTTTAGTTTGCTTGGCTTCAGTAAAACCTTTATTTTTTTGTGGGGGGGGAAAAAAAATTATGCAGCCTCACAAGGTCTAGGATGTTGATACGCAATCCAATAAAAACAACTTTTAAGGGAATCATACATTCTATGAGATGTTCAGTTTGATTTCATGGTGACAGCTACGAGGATATGATATGTTTCATATCACTCAGAGGTATTGTGTGTAACAAATGAGTAATGAGCCAGAATTTCAAATGGGAATGTTCCTAGTAAGTTCAAACAGTTTACTTGACTTTAAGATTAGGGAGACTTAACTTCATAGTATTTCCATTACATATTTACAAAGAAAGTAGCTTACTGCCTGCAGTATAGTGTTGTCCTAGGTTTATCAGTTTTATTTTGACCTTGACCATCTTAAACATTTCTTGTACCCTGTGAGTGAAATGTGAAGCAGGGCATCCTTCTTGTAGCAGTCAGTCTTTATTTTTTATTTAAACTTAAAATCAACCAGAAATACAACAGAATTTTCTGATATTTCCATGTTCATACCTATTAGCTGGCACAGGGGTGATGCTGCAGTAAGAGGTGTGGCTAGTGCTACAGGAACTGCTGTGGAAGGTGACTGTGCATTGCCAGAGCACAGGGATTGGAGTACAAGACCGTTCATAGTCAGAAAATGGAAAAGTCTTTTGTGTAGCCTTCCTTTGTGAGGAGATTTTGAGCTTAGTGTGTGAATTACATTATTTATTTCTTAAACATTGCCTTCACAATCCAGAAGATGTGTTCCAGTTCAGTGCTCCTAATATAAAGTTGCACTGTACCTAGAAATTATCCCAACTTTAATGGGGAAAACCTAGCAAATAAATAGTGTAAGTAGGAAGAGTAAGGGGACTGTAAAAGACAAACCAAGAATTTTTATAGCTCTTTCCCACCCTTGGGAAAGGTTATATTCAAGAACACTAGCAGTCCTCAATCTCTATTCCAATTTGTAGAAATCCCAAATATCAAATGAAGAAGCTAATTAAAGACATGATTCCAATTGCAATTAGTTTTTTTTTTCTTGTGGTGTAAGTGACTCAAAAATTGCATAATGAGACTTCTTTGTCTCAGGAATTTCAGAACAGAAGTAACTAGTCTGTGAGGAGAAGATAAAATTACTTCTGTAAAGTCCAGCTCTGTAAAACACGTCTGGAATGTAAAATGAAAGCTTTAAAGCTTGTACATACATTTGTTCTATGATAGTTCTTCCCAGAGTGGCACACCAGGTAGTTCAGTTCCCTGGGTTAAAGCTGCAGATCATATTAATTTGAGTTGCAAGAGTATGAGCCACGTCTCTTCTCTCTATAGTCTCGGTAACAAACCTCAAGTGTTTATTATAGGGGTCCCACTGCAAGCATTTGCAGAGCTGAGTTGGGTAGCTTATCACCTCTTCACTAAAACACAGTGATACAGTATCTCACTGGTTCAGGTCAGTGCAAGTTGTGTGTTTCTTCTCCAACAAGGCATCTTCATCTATGCTTTAAGACAACAATGCTTATAGTGATTTAAAAAAAAAAAGTACACTTAACATGCAATTAATACAGGATTTCTAAAAGCTGTTTGAGCAGAATTCAGTTTTAGACTAAGACATAAATCTAAAGAAAGGTTTAATTTAGCTGTTTTAATTGTTTTGACTTGGTCAGTTGAGTCACTAGAACCATGACACAAAATATGTGCTCCCTTCAAATGAAAGCTTAGAAATCATGGGACCTATAAATGCTCAATGCAAAATGGTAGTACTATATCTTGTGTATTTAATGCTTTCCTGGATAAGTTTTATGTACGTCAACTACAACTACCATATGTACTTATACAGGCAATGGACTTAAAAAGAAAAATGATATTTAAAAAAAAAAAGACAAATATGAAGATACTGAAGGTTGATTTCCATACAGTAATCTCCTTGTATTGATCTTAAATTCAGTCATCATCACTACAAAATTTATGTAAAAGTTATTTACTGCAGGAGTTTAGGAAATGAAATTTAACCCTTTCCTGGTTACCAAAATGGTCTCAGAAGAGGTTATTTCTGTTTTATTATAGTCTTTCTGCTCCCACCTCACTGAATTTGATTTCCCTCTTCTTTCTTTGTTCCAGTCTCCTGTGCCATCATCTTTTCTCCCTCTAACAAGTGTTATTTAACGTTTTTATCCTAAGAACTGGAGAACATTTAAGCTAACAACGCTTGTGCCTGACCTATTCCTAGCTGGGTTTTGTGTCATTGTGATAACCTGCATAAGAGAACTGCAAAACTGAATTTCCACAGGAGAAAACCTCAGTACCGAAGTTAGTTGCTCTTTCCAGCTCCAGCCTCATATTCTGCTGTCCTCTCAGTTTTTTTGATACAGCTGTTTATGATGTCTTGACTATCTGTACATCACTTTAACCACCACCAGCACAAGAACCACCCAAACAAAAAATATGATACCATGATCACTTGTATTGACAGCAGTGATGGTGTTGGGAGCTGCAGTGTAGGGATAGGACACTTTTTCACATTGCCTGACAAAGAATATGTACAATGTTATGCAAAGCTAACAAGTTATCCTCTTCTAATTCTCACATCTTGACTAATAGAAGATAATGTCTTCAGATTGTTTCTCGTCTGTCCTCATACCATTACAGCTGCAAAAAAAAGTTGTTTCAAAGAACAAAGTTAAAATTTATTTTCTCCATAAGATAAATAGGACTTTGAATAGCATAAAATGATATCTGCTGAATTTAAAACTTTAATATTTTATAAATTTCTATTTTCCTATATAAAAGAAATATTCAACTTGAACTTAAGTTAGAGATATCAATACAATGTTTTAGTTCCTTTCCAAAAGTGTAATTTTGCAGTTGGCTTAGGATTCACAGATGCAAAATGTGTTATGCTTACCTTCAGTAGTACTTCATACAATCTATATTATTAGCATGTGTGTACACAATTATTCAAACTTATGAAACTTCTCTTACTACTGCTTTGTTTCAAAATATGTTGTGCTTGCTCATACTCCTTACTTTTATCTTACACCACGAATAAACTTAGAATAGTGTGGAGCTATGATCTCACATTATGAACATTTAACTTAGTAATGAGTACATCCAGTTCATTTTATTTCTAATTAGTATTGATTCCATTTTAGCATAAGGATAGTAATATGAAATTACTTCTCCTAGAAAGGGTCACTAATATAATTCAGTTATTGATGCTTTTTTGTGTATCAGCTTTATGACCTATTTGACTCTTTTTTTTTTTTTTAAATTAGAAATAAAAATATGGCATGTGTGACAGGGGTAAATCTGCTGGATACAAAGCAGAGTAGCTGGACAGTCTAGTAGAGGTCCAGGTGGGGAGAAAAATGCACAAGGTGAAGACCCAGCTGCTCTCTCTCTTGAAGGCTGCTTCCTTTCTTCCCCCTGCCCCCATCCCCTCAAGCTGCAGCTCTCCCCATCTGGCACATTATCTGCTATGTAGGTGCATAGAAAATAGTCTGATTTCAAGGTACATTGCCCTTTTTATAACAGCTATACATGTTAATATATATTGTTATTATATTCTTTGGTTATCGCAATGCTTAAAAAAAGTTATTTGATTACTGAACATTGAAAGTGGCTATTTGATTGCTTTTGTTAGTTACAGAATTATGTTATTTCCTCATACTATGTATCATTCTGCTCTTCTTCTGTCTTGCTTCATCTTTTTGTCTTTTGAATAGTCATTTGAACTTAAATTCTGACTGGTAAGATAGTTTCTATTTAAGTATACTAGAACATTAAAGGGTTTCTGGTGATCAAATTGAATGCTGGCCTGAAAGCAACTCCATAGTTTAAGTACTACTGTGTGAAAGATAGAATATTCCTGAAGAATTTTTGGTGCTTCAAAACATAGCCTTTAGATAAAAATTAAGCTTCTAAATTCTTCATGAAGTTGAGTTTAAAAAAGAATAAGTGTTTGGATATGATTCAGCAAAATTATATGAAATTGATGGACTCTGACGTTTGTCAGTATGCAGAGGAAAATAATGAAATCAGGTATAATGCTGTGTTGAAGTACACCACATTTCATTTAGCATACGTTCTGAGTGTTTAAATCATTTCAGTAGATTTTTTATATTATTTTTATCTTCCAATTAACATGTTTCTGCATCCATTTCAATTTTAAAACACTTGTTTTTTGATAGTCCATTTATTGAACTTGATAGATTCCTAATTGATAGATATTTTTCAGTAGATGAAAATGGTTTTAGCCTTTCTGAATGCTATTAACTCTTGAAAGTTTGGGATCCTTTATATCTTTATTTTTGGTGTCACATAGTCTTATTTGTTCTATATACAACATACAGCTTTGATATTGTTCTGCTTATGCCTAGGATCTTTGCTTTTCTTAGTACAAATAACTAGATTTCAGACCAGGTCTATCTGACAAGTAAAAATAAGATTTACATTCATACACAGACAATGTCAATTATTTGAAGGGTTATTACAGAAAGTCTGAAATTTCAGGAGGTACGATGAGGGAGTGAATGGGTTCATTTTCTCACAGGGTTGCTTTTACTGGAACTTCCCTTGTTGCGTAAAATGTGATTTCATATGTTTGTTTTATTATCATGTCTTTTAGAAGAGCTACACTCCAGTATACTGAGTTCCATGACTGGAACAGGGAAATTTGAGTCTGGGAACATAACTTTTGGTGCTTTTTTATGCTCTGTATGAAAACAGTGTTTCAGTATTGTTGCCTGCTGAAGTAGTCCATGGTCAGCAGAGATGCTGAGACAAGAATGGTGTTGTCCACATGCAGCAATGAGAGATGCTTAATTTATCAGTTTAGTAAGGAGGGAGGATTTCTGATATAAAGGTGAGATGCAGGAGTGGCCTTGGGGGCGGATAGCAGTGGCACAGCCTTCAGAGACCAAGGACACAGAAAAATGCTTCTATCCACTTCCCAAAGCCTGCACAATCCCAAGGTAAATCAGATACTTACGTGCCCTTCTGCTTCACACTTGTGTGTAGTTCAGAAAAGCAGCAATGTGTCAGTTCCTGAATTAAAATATATCATGAACTATGTGTAAGGAGCCAGAAGAAACTGATTTGATTCAAGAGCAGCTACAGCACAATGTACTTCATGTATAAAATTCAGTAATACCATGCTTGGGACTACAAATTAAGGAGAATTGAGGGTCTGTAGACTTGAGCTTGTTTGTTCATTTTTCTTTTTGGCAGATTGCAGGCAGCTGCTAGAACCATATATGGCCTTAAAAATAAATATATGGGTCACAAATGGTATCATGTCAAAGCCTGTTATTTCTGTGCTTAGTAAACTTGAACGCAACTAAAATCAGATCCTTGAAACATTCTTGTGGCTAATAACTGTGTGCATAAAAAAAAGAAGATAATCATGCATTTTTTAAATCTTTTTATAATTTTCTTCATCAGTAGTATATTCAGAGTGATTTCTTGAGGTTTTTATCCTCAAATAGTTTTCTAATTATTAGGATTCTTGTCAGTGTGTATATTTTATTGGCCTTTCTTTAGTTGGCCTCACACATCATTTGAAAATTGCCATTAATTTTTTTGCTCAGTTGCCAGAACTTGTATTATGTTTGCCACCTACAGAGAGCCTCAGTATTGCTTGCTGATAATATCACACATTATTCTTGGCTGTACTTTAGCTCAAGGAGCAGAAAGGGGCTGTGTGTCTCTTCCCTAGCTTCTCTGTTCTGTTTTTTCTTCATAAAATTTCACTGGGTACGGTGTCCCTTTCCATTGTCCAATTTGGAAAGCTTATTTCTGGACTTCAAAGACTTTTCATTTCAGAGCATAATAATAGCAACTCTGAATACTGTGTAAGCATGTTCTTACTGTTTGTTTTTGTGATTTTTATGAATTAAAAAAAAATATCCTAAGATTGTATTACTTGAACTGTCACAGACACAGTGAAACAATGCAAAGCCATTAAATAAGTTGACTTTTGAAAACCTATTTGCAGACTTCATGAGGAGAAATATATTTTTGCAAAAAGCATAATTTTTGCTAATACTGAAATTCTTCTGAAGCCAAGAGAATTTGGAAGTCTAATTAAAATACCACAGTAGAATAGATATATTTTTTGGATTATAAAGAAAGACTTGCTCTCCTAGTGACTATCTCCAGGTTGTTTTCCTCAGCTATGTATTTCCTTCTCTAAGCAACTTAGATATTATACTACATTTTCTTTTTTTCCTAACAATATGTATTGTTGTTGTTTTGTATTTAATTTCAAGTTATTTGCTATCTATTTGCACTTCTGTTTTCCATCACTATTTCATCAGATGCTGGTGAGCTTAATCATATTTTACTACAGTCCAGAGAGGATATTTAAAAACATTCTAAAGAATTTCAGTAATCCTTCTGCAATTTTGATTACTATGCTGTAGCATTTAGCTTCAATTCAAATGTTTGTTTAAATAGAGCTGTGGAAATAATTCTTAAGTAGAGATTTGTTAGCTTAAGCTGTTGATTGGTTCCCATTTTTTTTGTCTGTGTCCACCATGCTTATACAGTAAATAGAGACTACTAATAATCATTAACAAAGAACTTTCTAGCATTTACCACAGTGTTTTTTTTAACACCACTACATCATTTCAATTTTCCATCTACATATTCCTTTTTCTCTTCCTCCTTTTCACAGTTGCTTTGGGGCCCTCCCACTCACAATATTTTCAGTCACATGAAAATAGTTCTAAAATTAAAGATGTAAAATCTATGTAATGCTTGAAATCACAGGCATTGTGCAAATATTTAAGATCAGGGAAGTTAATACTTTCAACCTTTGAAGCATATAGTAATACTGCACATCAGTTATTCCATCAGAATGGCCTTTGTGATGATGCTAGTTATCAGGTTCTTGAATTTCCCCTAAGAACATCCAAAAAAGTCATGTTGAGTACTAAATTAAAGGCCTCAAGTAAAGATATGCACATACTATATATATATATATATATATATATATATATGCATTGATTTAGGGAAAACTGAAAGGTAACACTTTGTTACTGGAGACAAGACTTGCTGAATGGAAGTGATCTTGAACAGTGATTGTTTTTTGTATTTCTCTATCACTTAAACCTTTCGGCAGTTATGCACCTTGTGCTAGCAGCTTTAGAAAGTACAGAAGAAAAGGAGCCTTTTCCAAATGTCGGTATTAATACTGAAATGAATAGAAAACCACAGCTGATATGAGTTTTCAAAGATTTAATCTGAATTACTTTTGAGGAAACTTTTGATGAATCTGAAATACTGGTGTATTTGCACATAAAATTTGACTCTGCGTAACAGTGTTCTCTGTGCTAATAACGTGGAAGATAATCAGAAAGGATAAAAAAATAAAAAAGAATAAATATACATGAGGTATGGAAAAGAAGTGATGTAGAAAAACTAAAATCACAACCAGCAAAACACTTACCCTCTCTTCCCCAGGTAGGACTGTATGCTGCTTTAACTAGTTCCGATGAACTTACTCCCAACAATTTAAGTGAACTCTAGTACTGTTTGCTTTTCTTTCTCTCCTCTGCCACCGGGGAGAGATCTATCCTCCTAGCTGATTTGTAAGCACTGGTCCTCAAAATAACCGGTGGTCTCGTTTGGAGGAGAGTGTATTACTGATGTGCTGACAGCAACGGTGAAGGGGGCTCTCATCTTATTGCAGTTCCAGAGCTGTTGGTTTAGTTGCACAGTGTGTCCATGCCATGGTGTTTCTCTTGCTATGGTAGCTATGACATCTCTAAGCTGTTCAATGGTCTACTTATTCTAATAATAGGAGCTTTATAAAATATGCTTAAAGTCAAAGTAAAAAATGTTTTAAATGAGTAGGCATTAAATTATTTTCTGATTAATTTTGCTTCCCTATTAACAGCTGAATAATCAGAATGTAATTTTCTTTAGAAGAACTCTTGACCTATGTCAGGAGGTGCTAAAACAGCCTGTTTTGTCTCAAGGATTGAAAATATAGGACATCTATGTCCACGCTGTGTAAGTGAGAGGAGCTTGTGTGATCCTGAGCCCACCTCTCCCCATGCTTGATGCATCATGAGAGTACTGTGCATTGTTGTCATCCTGGCTTACGTGATAAAGCCTGGATGTCAATGGTGTTTTAGAAGAGATACAGGCACTCATTTATCCATATAAAGGGATTGGGTCTATGTAAGTGAGATTAACATCCAAGGAAACTTTCATCTCAATGAAGGTACTTAAAATGTACCTTCAAGCACAAAAATTTAAGTTGAACTGACCTACTGGCTAATAATTGCTTACTATCTGAAATTACATCATTTTAATTTTTATGGTATTGCTATATTCAACTTTCATTTATGTTGATACAAACTAATGAAGAGTCAAACTGTTTTCTTTTTCAGAGAAAAAGAGAAACAATTATCACAAATGCCTTAGACATAGGCACTTAGTACTGATATACGTAATATTGCTACTAAGTAAATCCTGTCATACTTACTTTCCATACTTGTTCTTGAAGCCAAGGCAAGCTTTCTTATATCACGTTAAATGAGTGAGACAGCTTTTACACTGTAACAGATATGAGTTTTTTTCAGTTTTTGGTATGAAAACTTATTCTGGCAGCTCCTTGCTTGATTTCTTACATTTTGTAATTATTCTCATGTTGTTAAACATTTTTTCATGTTTATTTCCCCCTCCTTCTAAGATCTTGATTTTTTGACTTCTGATTTCTTTTCAAGACTCAAGTCTATAAATACTGTTTGTTTTTTTTTACAAAATCTCTACACTGTAATATCATAAATACAAAGCTAAGTGTTATGCTTGACTACTGTCATCTTTGAAGTTCTATCTGTACTTCATGACATTGTACCAAATAATTCAAAATGAAATGATCACTGCTACCGTATATGATCAGTTTTAAATTTCTGGGGAATGGGAACCAATACTATGTGCTTTATTTTAATTATGTACTACTCAATTGAACAATATATACCTTATATTATTTGCAGGAAAAGGTAAAAATGAAGCTTTTACCCAATTCACCTGTCTCTTTGGATGAGTCTTTCACTTTTATTAAAACATGAAAATTTTTGGTCATACTTTCCTACTACACAAACATAGTTGTGTCTCTCTTATCCAGAATCTAATTGTCATGAAACCTGTAGGAATTTTATACTTTGAAGATCTTCTCTATCAAAATTGGATTAATAGAAGTAACTCAGAATATCTGATTCCTTCTAGGAGAGACTTCACCTAGAAATTTTTATTTTTATTTATCTTGGTTTGAGAGCAAGGATCTACAAGCTCCACCTCAGAAAATCTGCCCCATTGGTACCCCACTTCTCACTTAGTTCTAGTTATTTACAGAGCAGGGTGCAAGATGCACACTGGCCAAGAGCTACTGAGAGCTGATAGTATGTGATGTTATTCTACAACACTTCACATCATATCTAATTATTTTGTTTTTGTTCTGGGTAAATGTTACATCTGTAAAATGGAAATTCTGATATTTTTCTTATTTGGCTTTCATACAAGAACATATAAATCAAAACTTGCATTTAAATGTTTTATTCCTTGAAAGAAATGTGGTCTTGTTTTAACATGTACTTTTAACATGTAATATGTAGAACATATAGAGATAAAAATATAGATACAGCATATTATGCATACCTGATCACATATCACATGTATTATTTCAGCTGAACAGCAGTTTCATTAGCATGAAGCAATGTATGCTGCAAAATAAAAAGTTCTGAAATGTTTCCAATGATGTAATCAAAGGGTTAGATTCCAGCAAAACCTTTCAAGTCTGGCATAATATTTTTAATGAATAAGTCTTCTGTCAAATATCTTTTCCTTAACCAACTCTGGCTATTATGCATTGTTTCTTGCAGAGAGAACATGACATTCATTTCACATAATTCATACTGATTTCCAGGACATACAATACCTAGAGATAACTTCGATTAACGTGTTGTACCTCTGCTGCAATCTGGATGCTGTAATGTTTGCTTTTGTCACTGATGCCTTGCACTTTTGTCCTTGCAAAAGGAAAAAAAAAAAAAAAAAAGGTGATGCAGGAGCTAATATGGAGAGGACATGGTGGTAGAAAGTCCCTTGAGAAAGAGCAGCCTTTTGTTTTTTCCTTATTCACTAATCACAGGCTTCAGGTTACCAAATGTTTTTTGCTTTTAGAGGTTTTTTTTTTTAGTTGAGAAGATTGAAAAAACATAGGATTGTGTGGAGGGGGGTGTCCATGATAAAACTAATTCTAAATATCATTTACTCGACTTATTCATATGGAATTATTTTGTGTGTGAGGTGTTTTATTGGCTGTATTTTTGAAAGCAACCCTTTACTGGCTGTATTTCAAATGGATACTACCTGATGTGTTGAATTATCAGAGGTAGTGTGAAGGTTAGACTTAACCAACAGATTTCTAACTTTTTCTCTTGCCAATTTCTATCAGTCTAGTGGGCTTTTTTTTTGCCAAGAGCAGATCTGCAGCAAGCAGAGTACTGGCTCCAGCTCCATGTAACATACCAGACACAGCAAACTACTTTCATAGCTTGCAATTATGATGACAAGCATTAGTTGTACTTAGGCAGATTGGGAGAATGGCAGTAACTCCAAATGCAGGAGCCATCATATTGCATATGTGAGGCCTTTCTCTACTGTAAGAAAGAGCTCTCTGAGTAATTCTGGTTTAAAGGCTGGGTAAAGAGAGGACTCAGATCAACTCCATTGCTGGTTTTGATATTAACCCATTACAGCAAAAATAACTTGTAGCTCTAATTTTCACTCTTTAAAAGTAGCCTTGGCATTTATAAAGAGGCAGTCCCAGGAGCTTTGGATTGTTCACATAAAAGAAGCATTTTTTTTTTCTCAATTCAGTCTTATTTTATTTTAGACTCAATATGTGCAACATTTTTTTTTTGCATTTCTGGGATTACTTTCATGAAAGGATCTTGAAAAGCATCCCAGTTGCACACCCCATTGTCTTTTGTATAAACACACACAAAAAAAACCTTGCTCTGTCTAGTGTCCTGCCCTGATGTTGTGTGCTAGATGCTGCATTGAGATGAGACAACAGAGCTTTTTTCTTGCAGTCTGAAGTTGAAGGTGTCTGGTCTTTTTGACATATGACACTTTGGTTTTAGTTTTTGTTTACAGACTTTGTCACCCCTGACAGGAAATTCTCCAATGTGTCAAGTAGTTAAATACCATTAGAAGGATTTACAGCTTTAAACAAAATGTAACATCTTCCCACCTGACTGGATGCTGACTTGGGTCCAAGCTACTGATGTTTCAAAGTGTTTTAAAAAGTATGACGTAAGTCTTTATATATCTGGAGACATTTCTCATTTCCCAAGATGGTTGCATTTTACAAATGAACAGATTCATCTTGTTTAGCTTGGAAAGGTTAAGATCTAGCTTCTTTAATATAGAGTGCAGAATTAAAATAATGTGTGAATTCACACTTAGCCATGTTTTGCTTTAGAAGCTGTGGTGCTGTACATGCAGAGTAGTATAAAAGATATGGCTTACTCTCCTCTTTGTACTTTACAAGAAATATGGCTGCAGAGAAACCCATTAAAAAAGGTTAAGTATAGCTCCATATTTCTGTCTGCTCTTTATGCTGTTACAGAGTGTTTTTGTGTGCAGTTAAGCAGTTGCTATGTTCCACCCTGAAATTGCACTCCACTTCATTGAATGAAAATTCATCAAGATAACAGAGGCCAAGTCAGGGTAAGAGCACATAGCTGCACTGACATGTATGCTGTGCCTTGGTAGTGTTCACCCAAATGTTTACATGCTGTGGATATGACTGTGTGTACAAGCCTCAGGAGGCAAAATCCTGGCTGAAGATCAGATTTTTCCTATTGTAAAGACAGGAAATCCTGGGAACTAAAATCATATTCTCCTACATTGCTATAGCATTTGTAAACACAACAGTAATTTTGAAGTTTGGCATAGATGATTTTAGTCTTTCAATTCTGGATCTTTTCATGTGTTTTCTAATTTTTAAGTAACACTTCATTGCACAGATTCACAGCAGGCATTTGCTGCTTCTTCACTCTGAAGAAGTTATGACTCTAACTAGGAATATAAATCTAGTGTAATGCATATTGAGAGACCCGAGTGAAATGTACTTGGGGGGGGGAAGGTGACAGCATATTAAATCAAGTTTTCTATCAGTGTTGGGATGTTTAGTGGGTAGCAGATTTAAACAGTTTTGACTTTTTTGACTTTTTTTACTCTTATTTTCAAATAGTACTGTAACTCCTTTTATATTTGTATTTATGTCTATGTACTGTATATTTGCTTTTGTTCATAGTTGTCCTCCTTTTTGCTGGGGCATAGGGAAGCATGTTGTCTTCTCCACTGTTTATTGTCAGAAGTCTTGCTTCTCAGCCACCAGCCTGACTCTGCTCTGTGATGGTTCTCCTTTTAGGGCATCTCCTAATCCTATTATGGTCTCTGGTTTCTTCTTGAATAATGGAGACCCAAGCTGCAGAAGGTATTCCGGACCGTTTCTGCAGAAGAGGTTTTGCTGTAGCAAAAATAGTACTGCTGTCTTTTCTATAGTATCAGTACAATCCTATTTCAGTTTAGAATAAGCTTGCTATAGCAAATGCATGTTTTCTCAACTACTTTATTTGTACTGCAAATACTACACTTTGCCATAGGGCTTCTTTTCCCAGTCCCTGGTGAGCGATGTGCTTTTATCAGCTTCCAGATGTCATAGCAGTAGGGGGGGAGGTTCATTTGCTTCATTTTCCCTTCTTACCTGCCATATCGTGCTTTTGCAACTGTGCCAATACCAACATCTTTGTGCAAAATATCATTTTGTGCCATATCAAACTGCAACTATTTTGCCTAGCCTTTCTCGAAGGTAGTTTTATAGCTAAAATCCTGGCATACGTGTCATTTTATAGAAGACAGTGAGTGGACAAATTTTGATTAATATTTAGAGTAGACTTATAAAAAGCACAGACATTTTTTGTAAATTATAAGATGTAATTAAGGAACTTTAGAAACTTGATGTATTGACAGGATAGTGAATACTAGACTCTTTATAGTCAACATCTATGTTGAATATGCAGCCACAGGGGAAGGACAACCCAACTCTCTGGAAGATGAGTGCGCTGGGGGAGATCTGAGAAGAGAAGAAATGGAGGAGTTATACTCAGCATTTCTCTGTTGCTACGAGTACTTCAACTGTTAAGAGTTGCTCCATCCCACTTAGTAAAAGAATAAGTCATTGGTTTACAATAAACAACAGGTATATTATTTAGCTCTGTGCAGTGTCACACATCCAATTTTCTGAACTGATATACAAATAACCATTACTGTTTTGTCTGTTTTACAACATAAGATATTACCT
The DNA here is from genome assembly GCA_035772895.1 of Perdix hodgsoniae. Taxonomy (NCBI): domain Eukaryota; kingdom Metazoa; phylum Chordata; class Aves; order Galliformes; family Phasianidae; genus Perdix; species Perdix hodgsoniae. The sequence continues at coordinate 1,777,750 of JAPSGF010000039.1, forward strand.
ACATAAGCTAGACAGTCTCCAGACACCCCTCATTCTCTTGCCTTTTTTATTGGTCTCCTTTATGGCAGTATTGCTGTAATGATAGGAGTCTCCAGTTATGTCTTCAAAGGATGCTTTATTCACATTTATTTTTTTCCTTCTTTAAACATAATGCATGTTATCTGTTCTGTTTGGGAAGCTGACAGCTGTTAGATCAGAAGGATTTTTTCCTCTGTTTTAAGCAATAAGTGTCTCTGCTGTGTTCTGGTCTGGACTCTGCCTTTGTGTAATATCTGTAAATGAATCTGTTAGCCATTTTCTTTGATTTCATCAGAGAGAAAATAGTATGTATGGATATGACATTTTGTAAGACAGTAACAACTTAAACTATATCCTACTTTTACAAAAAAAGCTATGCGAAAGTTATTACAGAAAAATTATTAGATTCTAATCACAAGAAGTTTTCTCTATTGCAAGTTTCTTCAAGGAGATGATAGAAATGAACACTAATAGCCAAATCCAAGAGAGAAGTCTGTGCTGTTGTCAGAGTTAAAACTGTGCTATGATCAGTGTGCTGCCCTGGGCACATAGCTCTTCACTGTTCTGTAAACATGAACTGTGTAACCATCGACAGTTTAATCTATGTTCCTTCTGTACCTAACTGGGGGCATTAGCATGTCTCCGTCTCATAAGACATCACAAATGGAAGAGGTGCCAGGCTTAATGTAAACATGTTGGAAAGAGAGTACTATCTGCAAATATTTTTTTTATCAAAGTGCTGGAGCAATGTGTTGATTCTAGGTCCAGAAAGGTGAAATAAAGATTCATAAACTTATCAGGCTTCCTAGTTCTAATACTGAAATATTTAATTCCTTAGAGGATGAAGTCTATGAAGTCTTCTACTCAGTGGTAGAAGAGCTTTAGATATCTCTCATTCCATTTTAGACTTCTCCAAATAATTCTTAAAAACTATGAGAAGATTCCCCTATATAATATGTTTACTGTTCTAGTTTATGGCTATCTAGCTAAACTGTTTACCTATGTGAGGTAAGATGTTATAAAAAAAAAAAAATCTAGAGCTCCTAGTAAAGTCAAATGTTTTAAGGATTTTTTTAATTAGACCATGCGTTTAGGTGACTGATTCATGTTGTTGCTGTATTTTGTCCTACTGAACAGCTGTTAAAATGAAAGAATGTGGCTTTATCATAAGGCAAGTACACTCATTCGGAGGAATATAGGTGCATTGTTTATATTTACTGTCCCTAGTCAAAAAAACAGAATGGTTAGAGGATCTCTTCAAGTGCTGCCTAGTGCCTTTGATTTGTTTTCACTGTGGAGGAAATAGGTTGTGTTAGATTTGTACTTTCCTGTGTTTTTTCTTGCCTCTTTGTCAGAGAAAACACAGATGAGGCTATAATTATGTAATTTTTCTTGGCTAGTTAGTTCACAGGACAACTCTTCTTTTTGCTGCTCTTTGCGGGAGAATAAAAACAAAGCTGAGATTCAACCTTGGATTTTAGAATTGGTTAATAAACAAGAACACAAAAATAAACGAGCAGTCATAAACACACATATGTAGGGAATGCAAACTAGTGGCTTAGTTGCACAGACTGTATGTCTTTTGGCTATTGCCAGGGTCAGTGTAGCAAAGGAAATTCACATTTGTTTTCTCTGTACATGAGTGGGTCTGACACTTCTTGTTGCAAGCGTGCATATAACAACATCTTTATTTGGTTGTAGCATCAACACAACCAGCCTCACAGCATTTCTGGAATGCCCCATAACTGCTTAGAAATAAAGCTTAAAGTGATTCAAACCTCTATTTCACTTTTTGAAGTGGAGCATGGAGCAATCAGACTTGTCTGGGACTATATCAATCTGATTCGTACAACAAATATTCCACTAATATGCCAGTCACATCCAAGAAACAATCTTGTATTTATCTAACTGGGCTCTAAACTTCACTTTTTAAAAGAACACTCGGAATTTCTTTTTGAATTTTTTCAGGAAAAGTGGAAGAATTGTCAACCACTGTAAAGTCTACTTGTAATATCTGCTCAAGTCAGCATAGGAATTATTCCTTGAGCAGTGCATGTTGTTTCTTGCAGAGGTACAGAAGCCAGCATTTAGCTCAGAGATGGAGTCAGCTCTACTAATGAATTTTTTTCTGGTAAACTAAATTTTTCATAGGGAATTTCTTTCTCTTCTGTTAATGCATTAAATTTAAAATAAAAATATGGACACTTTAATTTATAAATTAATACTTTTCCACAATTCTTTGTTTTCCAAATATTTGGAAAACTTGGAACAAGTCGTCTTAAATGTTATCTGTCTTGTTCTTTTATTTATCTTAGTTCTGCAAACTGTTCTTTCAGCCTTAAATGTTCTTTAACTAGTAGAAGCTGGGCAGTAGTCAGAAACAGAAAACTAGTTTCTGACTGCCCTCCAGCTTTTGACAGCTAGAAACTGAGTAAAAGCAAAAAATAATGACTGCAAAAAATATTTGGTGTACAGGGAAAAAAACCTACATTCATGGCAAGAGTTGTGTGAAGCTCAGTTCTGAACAAAATTAATGGACCTGAACTGCTATGTATTTTCCTTTAAGTTACTGTATTTCTGAAGTTTTAAACAATTTCCTTTAGACATCAGTCCAAATAACAATTAGTACTAGATAATTGTTTAATGCAGTGGTCTTTATTTGAGGGATTGTTATTACTGCAAGAAGCCCATGGCAGAAGTTCTGGCTGATCGATGCTAAAATCCATTCAAGGGCCTGGAGTGAGTGCATACAGGAGAGGCAGCTGCACTTGTCCTTTGCAGAGATGATCTTTTCTTCTCCATCTGTTCCACTCCCAGCCAATTGGCCAGGTCCCTATCCTCACTGGGCATGGAGCACAGATGGCAACCTGTGGATTTTCTCCAAATTAGCTGGAGGTAGGGTGCCCAGATTTCCTGGGGCAGGACATATTTTCTTACATCTTTAAGTCTTTTATGTTTTTCTTAGCTTTTCTTGTAAGTGACAGATGCAGAAACTTCCATGTGAAACTGTTAGTTGTTCAGTGGCTTCAGAATTTAATTCTCCCCTTTTTGACTAAACATTCTTTCCTTACATTAATACTAGAGATGATGTTGTAGCGGATGTATCTGAGTGATGCTGGTATATAGCTAGTGAATCAAAAATGCCTATTGAGTGTGTTGTCAGGTGACATTCCAAAAAAAACTTGGTAAGGCTTTTACAATCCTTGACTTAGAGATTGTTTTAAATAGAAAAAAAAAAAAAACCCAGATCTGCAATAACAAATGCTGAACTGAGCTGACTAGAGCAGCTGGAAACTACTCAGGTCTCAGTCAGACAGCCTGGCTGCAGGCTGCATGTGTTGGGGCAGGGGCTACATATGAAATGCTGGGCTGTATATGAAATACTGGGAGAATGGTTTTCCTTTTGTGAGAATGTGGAATCATCTGGGCTGCCTTTTATATCTGGATAGCCAGGCTTTCATTAGATGTTTTAGTTAAAAAAAAAAATTCCTACTGTTCGGTTTGACTTTAAACCTAAGAAATATTCCTTTCTCCATTATTCCAGCAGCACGGCTTCTGTTAGCTCTCCATCTCAGCAACGTGGGAGGAGAATACTGTAGAAGTTAAGCTGTGCATGTTGAAAAGCACCTGCTAATATTCGAGAGTTGTGTCCTAGAGGTATTGCAAGGCAGCACAGCTGGACTACTCAGAGAGAAAATAATTAGTCTTCAGGGAAACTTGTCAGGGCATGCAGAGGGGAATGAAGGAGGGAGAAACTAGACTGATATGTAAAGTGCCATTAAGAATTTCATCATAAGGACAATGACAGTTTTATAGCCTTTTGGAAAACCAGAAAATGGATTTCTCACAAAATCAATAAGCCTCCTAGAAGATGGTTTCAAGAGGATAGAGCAGCACATATCAAAGTAATCAAAGAGCTGAAATAGAAGACTATTTAAGCTATTGGATACATGGAAACATGCTGCTAAAAATCAAATGGTCTCAGCTGAGCTTTCTATATTACTCTATGAATCTGTCCTCTTTAATTTTCAGCAGACGGAAGGTTGAACTTTTCAGATGAGAAATGTGAGGCTAAACTAAAAATTTCTGTAATGCTTGCTCATCAGTATTTTGAAAAAGCATTTTAATTAGGTAGGTGAACAGGCAATTAATAAAGCCCTGCATAAACCAAGTACTAGAGTAGTGTTTCTTGGAGGATTAGTTTAGCTTGTCTTGTTAATCTGTCATTTTTCTCCTTATGTTATCTGAGTTTAAATTAAGAAATATAAAGAAGGGTTGGAATACATCAGGTTGCAGAGTAGTCTAGAAAAAGCTTAAGTAGTACTTCCTTTTAAGACAGCTCATGTTTTCTACAACAGGAGTTCAGACAAATGAATTGATAAATAGGAGTCAGATTTTCAAAAAGTCGGAGAAACGCTTCTACAATATTTTAAGATTCTATCTGAAGTTTGCAAATAAATAAGTAATCCAAGCAAATAAATTGTGGGTTGGTGGCTGTATGATTCAATTTTAGGAGTATGGTTTAAGGACTACTTTATCCCAGCACCTTTCTGATTTGGTAATCTCACAGCCTCTGATATGCTGATGCTTCATGTTCCTTCCAGCAGCCCTTACTGGATGCGTGCACTGACCATGGGGATTCTTTTGTCACATTTTCTTATGTACTTTCTTATTGTTCTGATATACTTTCAAAGGTTGAATTCATAAGGAGTGAATCATTTCCTCATTGTTGATGTAAGGAGAACTATAGCAATGGCATGTTCAGTTGGAAATGCCTGTGGAGTGAACCCAGTAGGAAGAGTGAGAAGGTAGAAGCACTCCACGGAGCTGTAACTTCAGTGCACTGCTTGTTCTCTGAGTCATATCCCACGCCACTGTTTGAATGATCTAGGCTGCTGCTATGCATGCATGGATGTATCTTGAGTTTTCAGACAAGCTCAGCGATGTACAGCTGGGCTGCTACAGTTTCTACAAAAAAAAAGTCAAGATTGTATCCAGACAGTAATTCTGAAGAGAAAAATAAAATAAATGTTCTTCAGATTTTACCATAAGTCTAGTAGATCAAACTGGAGAAAAAGAAATTGTTTCCCCTCAAGCAGTTGCAGTGAGACTAAAGCAACTTTTTAGAGAATCTTAAGGTGCCAATCAGCATTTGACAGGATTTCAGGGCCACTTCTATACCTCACTGCTATTGATTTGCTTTAGCTCTGACTGTGAAGGCTAGCTCTTTCAAGTGCTTCACATCCCACATTGCCTCTTCAGAGTTGAGAAAATTAGTGTTATGCTGCTGTCTCTGAGCACTGCCACGAGGCATGGCATCTTACCTTGATGGGTTGAAGTTTAACTCAACATTATTTGCATAGGTTGCAGTGTTCTGCTTCAAAGGGGATTGAGATTTAAGTGTGCCATTGAAGCTTTTACAGCACTATATTTCTAGATATGTGCAGACACAAAGCCAAGATGAGGTTGCAACTGAGTGTGCAGAACTACAGTGTTTTCCATTACTTTAAATTACTTTAAAACCCAGGATAATAAGAGGAAAATAGTTTCAAGCCTAGCCTAAATGTAACACCGAGCTAGATTTCTTAGGAACTTTTATTCTGCTAATTAATGACAAAGTGCTGGAAGAAATAAAGAGAAAAATGGTTATGGCCTTTGAGAAGGAGTTTGCCGGGTCTGTAGACATTGCAAAAGATTAATCCCTGGTAGTGTGCTTTAGTGTGATCTTAGGAGAAGTTTTATATTTGATATTTTAGAAATTAACTTTTATTTTTTATTATGGTTGCAGTATTGAATAAAAAATTGTCTGCCTTGATAAAAACACTACATGATGAAACAAGAGGATACATCTGGAAGTACTTCCTCAGTAGCATTTTGCAGAAGTTCTTATTTTTTACCAAACATTTTTATACGGTTTCAATATCTAGGAATACAAAGCAAGAAAACAAAATCCCAGAGACTGAAATGAGTTTTGCTGAATGAAAATGTACTCCTTACATCTGTTATCTTAGGCCAACTGCCCTTACAAAAAAAAAAAACAAAAAAAAACACAAAACCACCTGGCTGTAATAATCCAGGTTTGTATTTCTGAATGATTATATACAGGAGCTGGTCTAGATTACTTTTTTTGAGGGTCCCATCTAACTCAAGTGGTTCTATGATTCTGTGATCAGTGGCCAGTGGATGCATGTGTTATCTAAAGCCTCCTTCTCCTTTGGCATGTGGTGGGACTCAAAGTGGATCTCCTTGGTCACCACACTGGAGCCAGTGGGTCTCAAGACCAATTTGTTCTTAAAGGTAGAGCCTTGAGGAGACTGGCCCAGGAGCAAGTGGGGGGCCACCTGGATGCTTTCCTGTGCAACCTACTGTAGGAAGCCTGCTTTAGCAGGGAGACTGGACCAAATGATCTCCAGAGATCCCTTCCAACTCCTACAGTTCTTTGATTCTGTGTTGAAGAGCATGGTTACACTGGGAGATTGAATGTGTCACATGAGACTTGGTATCAAGTTTGATGTCAATAGAAGTTTAATACAGTATAAAATAAGTACACAGTGCAAATCTCTCTGCAAAATTAAGAAATGATAAAGAAATATGGGAATTTCCCAAACTAAAATATATTGATTTGAATCATCTCTTTTTCTTGAATAGCACCGTTCTTTGTGAAGTAACAGCTTTAAAATATGCTTTATTCTGGACCTATTTCCTACCTCCTGTCTTTCAGTTCTCATTTTCTCTAGAACAAGGGCATACCCTTTCAAATAACTGCTCAGCATTTTGTTATACTGACACTTGTCCTTCCTTTCTGATTGTCAAGTCTCCTTGTCAGTTGTTTTTTCTTTTAATGTCACCTCTAAATCATCACTATCTTTTCAGGCAGCAGCTATATCATTGTTTATAACTGGGTGACATCTTACAGAGATTTAACTAATACAAAGCTCCCACTAAAGGCTGAGTTTGCCTGAGTAAAGTCATTAACATGTTCAGACAGTGCAGTCTCAAATGAAAGGTCTGAACTTCAAGGAACTCGTGTTCCTTGTCTCCTTTTGTAACAAGCTTGCAATACAAATTGCGTTAAGTATCGTGTTTTGTGATATCCTTTTGTTTATTTTGAACAAATACAGTTTGAGAAGCAATTTTATTCTGCAGATGGGTGTGCTTGTTTTACCATTTCCAGTTGTTTTGTGTGTGTGTGTATGTGTAAATCTGAGGTTCTCAGTTTGTGGTACAAGATGAACTTATGTAATACTTAACACAGTGTGAATAGCTGAAAGCCAAAACACAGTGACTGTAGATCCCCCTTAGCAAATCATTAATACACTGTGAGAAGCAGGCCATGTTATGTAAAAGGAATTTCTATAACTTTTTTGCTTTTTTAACTGTAATACTTGTGAGAATATTATCTTTATTTTTCACTCCACCACTATTTGCAATTGCAAACAAGAAAAAAAGTCTTGAGTTTGAATATGTTTATATAGGTTTTCAAGTATTGAATATCAAAAGTACTGTTGATAAGTGCAGGTAAGTGCCATTTTCAGAAATAAACTCAGAAGATCCTCAAAGCTTTTCATGGATGCTGGCAGAGTCTGACTGAACATTGATATCATGCCTGCTGAGTGATCCAGAATTTTTCTTCTAGATTTCTCTGGATAATAGGTCAGATGGGTGTTATTACTTCCAAGATAGAAGAGCCAGTGTATCTGAATAGTTCCCTAAGCCAGAAAGAAATACTGCCAGGAAGTGAATTCTAACTGAAGATTTCAACAAAATATTTACAAAACACCATGTCATATTTATATTTAATCTTTAAGTTAGCAATGGAAGTGACAGGAAGAAGTGAAATATGGCAGTATAATTTGTAGTGTAAGAAAAATATATAATTTCACAGTAAAATAAGCAAAACACATTCTAATGAGCAAATTAGATTATGAAAATTACCTGTTCTGTAGTATTTACAAGTCTATCTGTCACATCAAAGGAATTTATGCACTCTTTTTGCATTAATTTTTAAGGTAGAGTCTGAACTCCATCAGTCTATTTGGAGAGCTATTTAGGAGGGTTTTTTCATTTTGAGGTTTTTCTAAGATGTTTTAAATTGTAACTCCTTATTTTATTAACTCTTTGGTAATTTCAATGATTTAAAAACAAAAAGTGTTTGATGCAACCTCTGCAATGATAAGCTCTACCTACATAGGCATACTGAGATGTGACAAAGACTCTGTAGAAGACTGCTGTACAGTGTAACACATGCGCATCATAATTCATCATAATTCATGAATCTTCTGTAATGACAAGAGCTTCAAGCCTACACCATCCTTAAGTCAGTTTCTTAGGTGACTATTTCATTATTCTTCCTTTAATAAAAGTAACTATCAAGCACAAATTCATGAAATAAGTTCTCAATTTTCAGGGCCCATGATCCCTGGAGTTTGCTATGTTGCAATATCTCAGAGATATATCTGAGAGACCTCAGAGAAAAGAAACGGTTGAAGGTTATGAAGCTCAGGTATAGGAACACTGAAGATCTCAACTTTAATAAAACCTCTTTTAGGAAGTAATTTAGTGAAAGAAGTTAGTGAAGTGATTCAAAGACCTAGATCCAACAAATTTTCATTACTCCTTCAAGTATTTTGTAATCTGAAGAGGGAGCATTTCAAAAGATCTTGCTGGAAACAATGTAAAAAAAAAAAATTACAACAAATAACATAATGAAGTGATAATGAAGTGCAAGACACCCAAGTTCACACATGGTGTTAAGCAATCCACTATTCGGAAGTTTCCAGATTGTCTTGATGATCATACCTAGGATCATTTCCAGATAATATTCAAGATAAACTATAACAGTAATACTTTGGGAGTACTTAGAAACATCTCCTTATCTCTTTCTGTTCACAGACATTCTATCATTAATATGTAGAATCATGAGGCTACTGTGTTTATTCCAGCGAGACAATTAAACTATTTTTCTGTATGAAGTTCTCGGCCCTTGCCATCCACAAACTAGGAATTAAAATTTAGTCATTAGTTTGTGAATTAAAATAGAATGAAAATGAATTTTTCGATTAAATCTAGGCAACTATGAATTAAACCAGAAAAGCAGCAACAATTAATGTGTTCAGAAAATGACTAAGATAATCTGAAGAAAGTGATGTTACTGAATAGCTTTTTTTTAAATTATGTGAAATAGTCATTAAATCCACTCAGTAACCATGTTTTATGAAACTGCTTAATTCACTGGCATTTTTTCATTGTTTGGGGTCAATACATGCTTGCAATAAGGCACATTTTCTTCATTTTGCAAGGATGTTTTCCTCTGTATGTAGGTAACTGACAGAAATGCCTCCTATTTATTTCTACAACAAAGAGCACAATACGACTTGGATAGAGCATGTATTCTCATCTACATAAGAACAGAGTCACCATCATTAACTGATTTGCATAGATGAGCTGATCAAAACACTTCATTTTGCAGAATGACAGCTTACATTCACTTTTTGGTCTTCATAAATGGTCAGTAAAAGTCAATGAATGTCATTGGGTGCTACATTTTCTGCACTGAGGAATTCAGTCTCACACCTTTGCTTCATATGTGCTTCCATGTCAGACACTATTGTGTCAGACTGCCCATCTGCTGCCGTCTGTCACGTGACAAAGGAAAGCAACAGAATATTGGCAGAAAGGTTCAACATCTACTGCTACAGCACCACCATCCACTTTTGTTGTTATCAGTCAATAATACAGGAAGCATTACTTTTGGAGCAGCCCTTGTATTTAGGGCAATCTTTATAATCTACCTGCTTCTTGACGAATGACTGTTGATTATTTAGAAATCATTAAAAGTTTGTACAAGAAACAGTCATCTTACTGTTCTTTCTCTGAAAAAGATATTATTCCTGATGAAGACTTTAATTATTTTTTGAATAACACTACCTGCTGCAGGAAGGTTCTGTACAATCAGTTCAGTACAGTGATTAACGCTACCTGCTGCAGGAAGGTTCTGTACAATCAGTTCAGTACAGTCAATATGCGAATTTCAGCCAAATGTCAGACTGCGATAAGGTTTAATGTTATTATAGTTTATCAGGAATCTGTATTACAGTAGTTCGTTTCTTTCAGGCTTTATGATCCCTTGGATTCCTTTACTTTCACCATATACTTATTTGTCAATTAAGTTTGCTGTTATGTCTATCATAAATTAAAATTACAGTACATTACTATGTATTATCCAGTAAAAATGGAAAATAGATCTGTATCCTCAGGCTAGCAACAGGTGGAAAATAGAACATATAAATAGAAATGCATTTTTGTATTAACAGATCAGGAAATAATCCTTAATAAAACAGATTCCCTGAGAACATCTCAAGCTTCAGATCTTTGAGGAGGCAGAAATCAGAATTACATGCTGAACTCTGTGTTTAAAGGTTTGTTGTTATTATTCCAAGATCCAAAGTTCTGGGGGGGCGGGAAAAGTCAAAATTAAGATGACTTGTGCAAATTGGTGTATACGGTCTTGATCCTTGACAACCCCTCTGCAAGGATCAGCTCGGGGAGGGACGACAAATATTTCCTTTAAAATTTTAAATCATTTTTTAATTTTTGTTCTCACATTCCTTTTAATCCTCCTTAATGCTTATCTTCCAGTGTGCCCTCTCCCTATTGTTTCTTGTTTTGTATTAATTTTAAATTGTATTTGGGAAAAAAACAAAAATTTTCTGTCAGCATTATGTTTAAAAAGACAGAGGAGTAGTCAGCCCAGGCTGGCTGTGTGTGTGCAAGCACACAATGCTGTCAACTAGTGTCAAGGTGACTGCAGTCACTCCTGTGGTATTGTCTCTTTTCTTGCACCACTTTAGCTCAGTGGAGATCAGAACTCACTCTTCCTTCACTTTCTCCTCTTCCTCGATCCTGTTTGAGATTAAGAAATTTAGTATTGTTTTTCTGGGAGATTTGCAAAAGTTGTCTGAAGCACATATCTAAGCACTGAAGCAACACTTGCACTGTGTTGATTTAAGGTTTGGGATTTTTTTTTTTAATCTGTCTCCCATTTATGTATTTCTAAAGTAGCTGAACCCTTTCCAAATGCAGTATTTATTTGGAGTGTGTCGGCCATTAAAATCTGGCAATGTGCTTAAAACTGACATCAGTATGTCAGATAGAGCAGATGTTAATTTAGTTACAGAGGCACCAGTTAGGCCCTTCACTGTTGTAAACTTTGGTTTCATTACCTACTGTGCACATTAAGGACTGTAGTGCTGCCAGGTTACACTTAAACTTCTCACCTCCTTTGCCTGGAGGCTCCTGGAAAAGGATGACAGAAAAACATGGAGACAATAACAGGGAAAGAGTGATGCCTACAGACACGCTGGCCCATCTATTCTATGCTGAAGGCACAGGGTACCCAGACATGGCTCTAGGAGCTGCAGACCCAGCCAGGGGCATCACTATGATTTTTTTTTTTCCATTTTTTTAATCCTTCTGTATGATTTTTTTTTTTTTCCAAAGCCATGGATTTATGGACTAGCAAGTCAGCAGATCACAGCCTGTTTACATATCTGTCAGTGAAAAAATAACCTACGAGTGTGAATTTGTAGACATTATATTGAGAATGATAAATGAGAACAAGAAGACAGGGATCTTTGCAGTAAAATACCTCTAAGTCTAACCTCTATAGGTTTGTTTCACATGCCTTTTTCTGAAGGACTAAAAATGTATTTGCATTAAAAAGTGAACATTTCAGTTTCCAGAGGCAATATTTGTACTAAGCAATTCAGTGCTATTGCCTGAAGAAACTAGAGTTTCATGTATCACACTAGTAAACTTTTTAGCAGTTAAAAAAAAGCTATTAATACATTTGTACATCAATATGACTTTTAAATATGTTGTCTCTTTTTTGACCACTACTGCCTGGGGTATGAATGAGATTAGTATTCTTTGTATGTCAGACTCTTTTGTGATTAATAAAAGACAATTACATAAAAGTCTGGGCTGTCATTCTCAATTTAGTACATCACCTTTATGGAAATAAGAAAAAAAAAAAATCAAATTGTCTATTTGTGATCCTGAAGAGAATTCGTAACTAGAAATGGCGGAAAAAAAACTTCTTGAAATAAACCATAAGGCCTTTATTTTAACACACATCCAAGTTTCTTTATAAATCTCAGTTACAGTTGTTACATTCTATTTTATTTGCTTTGCTAAGCTGTAGAAATAGCTGTCACAGTTAATGAATGCTTTGCTATGATATAAGATCCGTGCATCTATAAAAATATCCAGCATACACTTCTATTTCTTTTTGCAATTGTCTCTCACACAGTAGAATAATATTTGGTCGGTCCTTATTTATCATCAGGGCTGTGAGAGGCCAGTGTTAGGAATGAAATGAAATTTAACAATTCAAGATCCATATTTGTAGCCTATATCAATAATCAGAAGACTAGTTAAAAAAAAATCCTACCTTGTATGACTGGTGATTGGATGACCCAATAACTTAGAGAAAAAAAAAAAAGACTGTTATTTCAAACTATATGTTTCAGAAAAAGCTTATGTAACTATATGATACAATAAAAATATTCACTTTCATTTAGTATGTTTCAAACTTTGCATCCCAGGACATTTGATTTAACTGTGAGGAGGAGAATATAGAAAGAAGAGTGTACAGAAGGCTGAAGGGTCTTTGCGTCTGTCTTTACTTGAGGATCAGTTAAATGAAAGCTGCAAAATCAAATACACTGAATAGCAAACTTTACCATGATGTCAGACAAAAGAGAGTTTAGGATGTGGTTAGAGGGGAGGAGATGTAGATAGCTGTTGTGCCTTAATGAGCTACAGTGCCAATTGTGGGGGGGGGAGGGGGAACAAACAAAAAAAAACCTACTAATTATTGGTTTGTCTCAATCGCAGTAACACGAAGCTTTCACTTGGTGTTGCAGGCAGGGCGTGATATTGATGGAAATGAATTTGAAATGGCAGGAGCAATGTTTGAACTATTCAAAATAAATCATATTTGATGCAAGCTGCGGTACTCATAAGCAAGATACAAACAGGCATTTTATTACCTAGCGTGAACATCAACCCATTGCGCTAGGTGAAACTACAATCTTTTAACTCCATTTTCCAAAGCCCTGTTAAATAAATCTATGGCTAAATGTGTACTTGTATGTGCTTAGCTGTGATAATTAATGCCTGTCTTGAGAGTTCAAGGGCTGATCATTTTAGAAGGGTGCTTATTCTGCTCTCGGTACTACCTTGTGAGTGATCCCTTGGCAGAACAGAAAATTAATGACATCTTTTCTTTTGAAAATGATGCATTTGCGGGGTCTTATGGAAATATCCATTGGATAACATCATAATTTCTTTTAGTTTTTGCTGTTTTTTGAAGGACAAATCAAGGAAGGAAAAGGTAAAGGGACTGTATTTTACCTTAGTTCATATCAGCATAAGCTTAGAGTGGCTCCTGACTTCTAATGAGGTTGCTTTAAGTTTACACCGATAAAAAATAATGATCAAGATTTGATGTTCCTAGCAATTATTTTAACAATCTAATGCTTTCTTCCATATTACCCTGAAATTTAAAATGCAATTCAAAGGACTTAATGTGAATGTTACAATAGCTGCTTTTAGGCTTTCCTTGGAAGTGATTTAAACTGAGATATGAGATATTTTTAATTTAGTTTCAATAGTTTGCTCTTGGAACCTATTTCAACTTACGTTATTTCAATTTCAGAAAATGAGTACTAACTGATACTGCCTCTCAAACTGCAGTGACCACCGTACAATAAACTAAACAAAGGTTCTGTGAGTCCAGTTCCTAAATATATGTGAAAAGATGCAGTCCATTCAACTCTATTTGGTAAAGGAAATGTGAAATATTTCCAACCTTTTAGTGGATTTTAACCATTAGCATAAGTGCAGGAGTTGGCATATACCATTCGCATTGGAACCATTGTGTTTATTGCATATTTATTGGAGATTTTTCATATTAAAACTACTTGATGCTTCCCTCAGTGAGAAAACACCTTTCTGTCATGATTAAGGAAGAACTTGTTATTTTGGTAGTGGCAGTTAAATTCAGGTGATGTATTTTAGGATGTTTCTATTTGCGAAGTAAAATGTGAATTCTATTGACAATAAAATAACTTCTGGGTTATTTATGGGTTCCTGCTATTAACCAGGTAAAGATGAAAGAACAGCACTTACTGCTAAGTCTCAGTCTCCTACTTTTAATTTGGAACAGAACCTAAATACAGTGACAGTTAATAGTTATAAACAAAGGAATATGAAGCCAATACATAAGCATTTAAAAAACAAAATGTTTGAAGTTGGTTGTGGGTTTTTTTTTGTTTTTTTTAATGTTCTGTTGCTTCTGTAGAGTCATAGAAATCTCTTAGGGAGGATGAGAGGGAGAGAGGATGTGGATGACCAAAAATTTGCTTTTTACAAGATGGCAATTATACATGGTTTGAATATCTTTGGAAAATATGATGCTAAGAAACTGCATTTGAATTGTCATCTCCTGTCTTTATCAGACCTAATAGAGACATTGTGATGTTATCTATACCTTTTAATCTTAGAAACTCAGCATGCTTTATAGACATAAATAAGATAGTTACATAGTGCCTAAAATGAAGTTTCTTGATAAGATTGAACTGTATAAGAACCAGCACTTCTCAGGTATCTTTCAGATTAACTGAATTCACATGAACACATTTGGGCAACAACTGCTGCCGAAGTGCATTTCCTCCTTATTTTCTTAAATGCCTTACATTTCATAGCCCCACTTCTGTGCAGATGGGATACTGTCTCCATACAGCCTCTGAGAGCAGTAGATTAAAATCCAGTATAGTGCTTGGGATTTGTCTTACATAATTTCAAAGAAAGAAAAAAATAAAAACAGTCCACACCTTGTGACCACTTTGTGCCATCACTATAGAGTAAGATACATAGAAAAGGAATCCCTCTATCCTCACTGATATCAAAATAGTTTGAGGGGAGAAAGGTAGAGAACTCTACACTGAAGCCTTGCACAACACATAAAAATTTAACTGTACTTTGTTCCTCTTACCGAGGAGCTTTCTCTTCTTAACTTCATTTTGCATACTCTATTGAAAAGTTTTTAGCCCAGTTTTGTGTTTGGCTTTCAACCATAAAATCTAGCAAGGCATACTAAACAGCATGTGCTACCATCAGCTATACATTAAAATAGCCAGAATTTGGCTTGGATTCATGCCCTTTTCATGAAAATATATGCAAAGGTACTTTATGCTAGGCCAAATGCATCTGGTTCTCACAAATGGACAAATCTTAGTTCTAACTATTATTAAAAATATTTGTTTATAGTGCCCTTTACAGTTGCTCTATACGAATACAATAGTATTATTATTATTGGGTCAACTGTGGGCATTTACTGAATTTATTTAGTAACCACATAAATCTTATTTCATTAAGATTTGATGAAACATTTCATTTGGTTTGCTTTCACTCTAAAATGTGTCTCTTCTGTTTTCTGAGACGTTTTCTCTTCTTGAACAACCTGTCCACTGTTGGTAAAATATATGTGTGTATATTAGTATTTTACTGTTATCATTTAATTCTGTTATGGCATCCTATAATTCTTCTTGCTCATTTGGTAACTTTTGCAGATAAAATGCTAGTGGCACCTGAAAGTGATACTTCTCTTGCTCTGTATTTCAGCACTGGATATGTGTATGTATGAGGGCTGCTCTGAAAGTAAAGCCTCCTGATTTATTATATTGGCCTGTGATGTCAAAGGGGATGGTAATAGTACGGTAATAGAGGTTGAACATTCCCACCAATATTCCATTACATTTTGTTGCTAGTTGGCAGTTGGCAGCAGAGGGGCAGTCTGACAGAATGGCATCTATCATGGAAATGCGAATGAAGAAAAGGTGTGACATCAAATTCCTCCATGCAGAAGTAGTAGTACCCCTTGATATTCATTGATGCTTGCTTAATGATTTTGGAGACTCCAACAGTGATATGAGCGTAGAGACATTTTAGCAGTGGCATTAACAATGCGGAAGACAAGCCACATTGCAACTAGCCATGCAGTTTTTCACAAGTGTGGCATGCAGTCTCTTGTTCATCACTGGTGAAAATGCATAAGGGTGATAACTGTTGGGGAAAAAAAAAAAAAAAAAAAAAAAAGTTTTGCAGCTGAGAACTTGCTCTATCCAGTAGCATTAGTATGCTCTTTGTATCTGTTGTAGTTTCCATGGAAATAAATAGGAAGCATTACTTTTGGAGTGACCTACATATGTACATTATCTACATGCTCTGAGCCAATATGAATCAGTGCACATGCATATCTGAGACTGGCAGGAGACTCTGTGAATGACCACAAGTTGTGTTGCACTACAGATTGAAGCAGCGTCTGTCTTCAATTTCCATTGCTGTTGGGTGGGCACAGTGTAGTGCTGGGCCTAGATGTGAGGATGATTATTACTCTATCACAATATTCACAGATGGAAAATTACCACTTTCTCTATTCAGTGTGGTGGAATCTGTGCACATGCCATATGCGCTAGAAAACCAAGTGAGCATCTGTTGGACAGATGGATTTTGTTATTTTGAGGAGATGTAGACTTCTAAAATACAGTACCCATCCCTGGCTTACAATAGAGGCTATGCATAAGCAGGGCAATTAGGCCTTGGGAAAGAGCAGGTAGCTTTCTTTGTATGCTTTTAGCTGAGTTTTCTGCCTAGCTTTTCTACATAAACACATGATTTGTTATATAGAGAGGACTGATAGACAAAAGATGGAAAAAGCTTGTTCATGACCGTTCAAAGCTAAAAAAATAAAATCATGCAGTATGTTCATGTGAGATAATTAGATCCTGTGAAGTAGACTGTCTATCTTGTGAGCTGTTTTCTAATACATTTGGTCCTTAAGACATCTTTATGTCTTTCTAATACCTCTCTGAGAACACTCACTCATGTAGAATCTCACAGTAGTATTTCAGCAAAAAGTAGCATTTTGTAAAATGTAATTTGTTTTTTTTATTGCTAAGAAAACTTAATAATTTGTAGAAGAGTCTAGGGGAACATATTCATACCTGATGTATCAATGGATTCCAGCTTTTCTTTCTGAAGGTCCAGTGAAATAATTGACTGTAGTTTGGGACATACTGCAGTTCAAAAACTTACCTATTGCATTTGAGATCCAAAGTAATCAGCAGCTGCCCTTAGGTACAGGCCAATGTTCAGAACAAGTTCCCATCACACTTCATCTCCTGGCCTACTAATCATACATTTTTTCATTACTGTTGAGGCTACTGTTTGACAATGTTAGTTCATGGTTTAAAGGAAATTCTCTGCCAATTTTATTTCACTCTTGCTCTCTTTAAAAAAAAAATCCCTATGAACTAGCCAACGTACAGTTTTACAGCCAACACTGTTGGTTGTGAGCTAAATACATTCCTTTTCCGGTGTTTCACAAAAAAACTAAACTAAAATAAATAATCATTTTCAGATATCCTGCTTTAACAGAAAAGATTGAACACTTTCTCATAACCATTATCTACAAGTAAATTCTACTGTCCTGTAGCCAGGGTCTTTCTTTTTTTTTTTCTTTTTTTTTCTTTTTTTTTTTTTCCAATTTCTAAGTAGCTTGCACTAGTAATTGATTCCTGCAGGGCTTTTCTATCTCAAACTGTCTTTTTAAATGGTATTTCCAATTAGTCTAGCAGCATGTTTATACACTAGGATAAAAGAAGGCTGTCATTTTCAGTAGAATAAATCCATTTCTACTTTGTGAACAAAATGTGTAGAGTGACTAAGATCAAAGTTTTTTAACCATGCTGACAAAAAATGTTGTCACAAAGAAAAAAAAAATCTTTCTGCAGAGAAGAAAATCTTTGTTAAGGATATGGCTATAAATATAAAGCTCTCAAAATGCATCCTTCAAAGCAGAAAGTGGAATTACATATATCTGAGAGATCTGGAGTTTATATATATGGAGAAATGCGATGTGAAAATTATGAATTTTTCGTTGTTGTTGTTACTGGATAGTATTGTTTTACTATGAAGAACCACAAATAATTGTGTAGTGTAATGCCATAATTCTAATAATTAAGGGAAAGGTAGGTGTGACCAAGAGAGTAACAAGTTACCTGACACTGAGGGTTTGATGTTTTGATATGCTGACACAGGAAACGTCTTGTTCACAGTAGTTTTTTAAGGATTAAAAGTATTTTGCTTAAAATGAGTCATTACAGCAATTATCCATTTCCAGCATGTATATTTTTCATATAGGAAAATAAAAAAGACCTTGACACCCAAACACATTTACTTCTTACTTTCCAGATTTAGCTCTGTTGTGTTTAGAAACAAGTGCATTATGAGCAATTAGAGACAATCTCTGTAAGATGACTGTTTTATTTCAATTGCCGTAAACTCAGAAAAATTCTGTGTTGACTTGCTGCAGTTTGTAGTAGGTGTATTCAACTGTTATTTACAACAGAAAACCAAAGTTCATGAAGTTCTCATTATTGCAGCAATTTCATTAATACAGGTTTATTTCAGTGGTTGCCTTCAATACTGCCTTTGCTTTAAAGATGAGCTGTATGAAACTCCAGATGCATCTCTTAGGTTTATTGATTATTTTTTACTTCACAGAAGCATTTCTTTCTTCATTGAATTTGCACAGTTATTTCAATAACTGTTTTCCAAAAAAAAAACTTCAGGAAATAGAACACAAAGAAATTTTAATTACTAAATCTAAAAGTAAGAACAGTTGTGCAGTTTACAACTTTTACATGTAAGTTCCACGTTTGACTGAACTGATGGAGAGCAGAGTTTTCACCTGTTCACAGCCTCCCACCAACCAGTCATACAGTCACAGATGTGTGTCCAAGCAGCAGGAGTGTGATCCCCTGCAGCTGTGTGACTCTTCAGTTCACGCTCTTTTGTTTCACCTAAGCAAGATGAATAGCATCTCTATCCTGCTGAGCTAACATCTTCACCTCCCACTCTCCTAGTTTTCAAGCTGTGGCAGAGACAGGTTTTCAATGACTTCCTATTTCTGCCAGTCAAATAATCTTTTTTATGTGTTTTTTTTTTGGGGGGGGGGGAGAGCAGGGGGATTTCTTTCCTGTGGTTTGACACAGCAGCTTTCTTTTCTCAACCTTTCTCAACTCTATGTGAGAGAACAAGGCAGGCTCGGAATAAATAAGTTGAGGGAGCACGGACTTATGAGTTCATTAGGCACAGATCTTCATCAGTAGACACAGTTGAAAACAATACTCTTCTCAAGCTATATTAGAATCCTATATGTTTTCATAGACTTGTAAAAGCCACAGACAGACAAAACCTATGGGACCCTCTAGTCTATCTCTTTGTTGATCATTTTCTTCCTTACAGTACTTTCCTTCTCACTTTGCCAGCTTACTTTTCAGCATTTTAAGAATTTCTTTCAGAAATTCAGCTGTGTCCTGAAGGCTTTTGTTTTATGCCACGAGGAAATCTACTCTCGTGCTCTTATAAAATAATGAATGTTTTTTATAACACTACATGTAGATCTCCTTTTCGTGGAGCTATGTTGAGATATTTTCGCTCATGTTGACAGCCTATGTATTATTCCTACGACCCTTGTACTTGTTCCTGGAAATAATTTCACTGAGCCTGTGTGAATAATATTATTTCATGGATTCTGCTAAGATTTCCAAAATGTTTTGGTGTACTTGAACATCTTAAGGGGTTTTCCTGTACTTGTCATTTCACTTAAATAATATGTTTTCTCACTCACATAACTCAAGGTCTCCTATTCCTCATACTTCTCCATTGTTTTTTCTTTCTTTGACCTTAAGTTAGTTTCTAAGTATCTTGATCAGATCAAGTCGGCAGAAACAAAGCTCGCTATTCAACTGTGGTACAATAATGGATTTTTTAGCCTTCGCTACCATGCAACTGCATATAAAACTTTGTCATGAAGATGTCTAAGGTTAACTGGAATTCATTTATATCTTAAGGATAAAAACCATACTTGTATTAAAAAAAAAAAAAAAAAAATCTCTAAATCATGTAAGTTTGTTTTGTTTTCTTTATATGGCAAAACTTCAGAACCTTGAGAGAGCTTTCTCCCTTTGCTGCAACAGGTACTGTTATTATTGCTGAAGAGCTGTGTGGCGTATAGCTCCCAAGCAGGCTTATAGTGTTAAGAATATCAACTGCTGCAGAATCAATTACGAAACTCTAAGCCTGAAGTCTATACTTACTTTTTCAGTTTTCAGTTCACCTGTTAAAATGAACTACCAAAATAAGGTTAATTCAGAATTAAAGAAGATACATCCAATGATGAAGGCATCCTTCCAAAGTAGTTCATTTTTATATCTTTTCCAGGCGTCAGGGTTAATATTATGAACTACTAAGTTAATCTCAGTATTTAATATCTCAAATGAATTTGATTGTGAAGTATACCGATACGTAAAAATAACTTTCTCAGGTGGATTATATTTATATTTTTTCTACTTTCTTATTAATTTCCTTTTACGTGTACTCTGATTCTGTGCTTTTACTCTCAGATTAATGCGTGATATTCCATTACTGAAGTCAAAATCACAGATGCTTTTTGCCTAGATGATTGCACCAGTCCTTACATAGAAAGTATTTCTGATAATCAGCAATGGGTTTTCCAAAAGATGCTTAGTGAGAAGCAGTTCTGTAACATACAGGGATTATTCGTCTCTCCTGCAGAAGTGTGGCAAAAGAGGGCAACCAATGCAGTGTTCCTTGGGAATGATTTTACAACTGTTTTTTATCCATCATTTTAGCTATTGCCCACAATTCACTGGCAGTCTGGCCTTAAGGATTTATAAAGTTACCTGTTTAAATTCAAGAGTTTTTGAAGTAAAATACTTAGTACTGGGGTTTGTGTTCTGGTTATTTGGGAATTTAGATGCAGATTTTTTTTTTTATGAAAAATAGTGATAAAGTAGAAATACTGTTATTTCTTCAGGATTCTTCTGGCAAAAATCCATAGGAATTTCTAAGGAAAATATTACTCAATAAGGTATGAGCTAATTTTGTTTTCAGCTGGACTCAATATGTCTTCAAAGTTTCTTACTTCTGAATACCGAGACAGCTGTAGCCTATCCGGACATTAAAAATGGAACTTCAAGAGACATTCAAGAGACAGAGGCTGAATGCTGTCTAATATTGCTGCATAAGTGCTCGCAGTCCAATCTGAAAGTGGGCCAAAATAAAATATTGGAATGTGATAAGTTTCTGTGGGAAGGGAGAGAGTTCACATTTTGCTTGGCATAAATGGTGCTATACACTTAGTAAAAATTATTTGCTGATCAAACTTTATCATAAAATTTCATATGGTATCAATAAACATTTTTACTCTCACAACCACCATGCACATAGCTATATTTTAGTCTGTTAAAGGGAACTGTGAGCAGGAAAATAATTTAAAAAATAATAACTTGAAAAATAAGAATGATTCTTTTTTGTGCCAGGGAATACTTTGTGGAAACATGCTTTGCTAGGAAAGATCTGAGAAGCTTTAGTGACTCTACTGATGAGCTCTTGGGGGTCTCCACTGGAGATACAAGGCAGAAGAAAAAGTAAAAGAAGTATGGGCAGCAAACCAGGAGGAGTGTTAAAGAGGAGGGTGAAGGCCACTCTCAGTACTTCTGATGCTGCTGGTTAATTTGTTTATTTCCAACAAACATCCTTAGTGGTTGGTGTCCTATAAAAGGAATAGGAAACTTCTAGATTTTGTACATGTGATCTCCACTGCCATCTAGAACTTCTGCCAAATCTGTGTCCATGAAAGAAGATAGTGGGAAATATCCCACAGTCCAATCTATTCTATCTATAGACTTTTCAACTATTATTATACAACTATTCAAAGTGTTTGTGGGATTTGCAGATATTCCTCAGTGCTGTACAGTTGTTGCAAAAAAAAAATTGTTTTTCTCAAGCAACTGCAAGCATAGAGGCAAAGGAGGAATCTGAGGATACAAATTTTTTCTTCCTCAGAGTTGCTATAACTATGTTCAAAGTTGGATTGTTATTAACCTTACTCAAAGCAAAATATTACTAACTGAATGCTCAAGGCAAAAGAGAACAAAGCTGCAAAAATCTGCTCCCTCCTTAATTAAGCAGAGATGTAATTCCAGCTGTGGCTTACTTAGAGTCAGATGTGTGTGATATCAGTGCTGAGACAGTGAGTGTGGTACTGATTGCTTGAAAAGAAAAACCCAAGAAAAGCCCGAGAAAAGTTATTTCTAAGAACCACACGTCTTGTTGAGTGGGGAGTATTCTGGAATTATTTTCAAGCCACGAGTAAGGAATCTGACTGTAACTGGCATTCTCGGGAGCAGAGAGAACTAACTGCATGGTATAGGAGAGCGTTTGTATTATTTCAAATTAGAGAAATTTAGAACTCCAATTTTGAAGCACATAAAACTAATAAATGCTCTAATAGAAACACATTGGTATATATCCCGTATTTCTTATGTAATAGTTGAAGTTGGATGACTACATGTAGTGCGATTACTTTGATTACTTTTCCTAGTTACTTCCCATTTCACTCATTCATTATAAAAAGTGGCTATAAAAAGGAATTTTAAGGCAAATTATTTTAAAGTAAAATTTAAAGTAGATTTTAAAGTAAATTAAAGTAAAAGTAAATATGATGTGTATAAATAATAAAATAAAATGATGCCAAACATATGGTATGGTATGGAATGGTAACATTCATGTTCTAGTTTAATAACTATTTCATAATCATAAAAAAGATATTCAAGAAGAATTGTATGTGTATATGTATACACATGCTCTCATATGCAAGTCTTCACTCCTAACTGATATGCCTGTTCTTCACTGACTTGCCCCTGACAATAAACTGCTTTTAGCAGGAGTTGCCAGCAGTCGCATTGATGTATTTACCCATTATAGTGGGATTGGTAGAAATAGCTCCCATAATTTATATATTAAAGTTTTCATTCCTGTTGTGATGTACATATAACTTTCCCAAACCTATTTGTTTCAGCAAGCAGAAGCATGTCCAAGTTTTTATATAAATGTGTAAATGGACAAATTATTTATTCTAGGCAAGAATTGAGCTCATGATCTGTTTTATACATATCTACTACCAAACTAGAAAACTGATAAATGAAGTTTGACAGAAGAATAGGTTTTACTGTGTAATAATGTCTTTCACTGTTTAGGAAAAAAAATATTGTCTCCTTAACCAAACTTCTTAAAGATGATGGACTGATAATGCACCAAAGTGTTTTTCTGGATATAACTCAGAGCTCCAACTCAATGAACTATCGAGCTGACAAAGTTTGAATGAGTGGGGGTTTCAAGAGCTTGGGCAGTGACCTACAGTAGAAAATATACTCTATCAAAAAAATAATAATGATAAGTCTTCCACAATATTTGCAACGCTATCCTGCTTCAGAAGCTTAACTAAATTATGCCTTGCTTTGCTGCAAAATGTGATCCATGACTTCTATGACGGTGCTTGTTAAAACCCAGTTGGATTTTAGAATAAGTTTTCAAGGCTTTCAATGGGAGTATTTTTGATGTTTGCTTAGAGTAGATTGAAGTGTTTATAGAAAATAAAAAATGAAAGATAAATTAAAAGCTCTTTGAGACTTTAGGAAATGAAAAATTAATTACGTATGCCCTGTGGACTTGTAAATAATTAGCAACAGTTCAGACTAGTTTTTCCAATTAGAGAAAGGACCTCAAAGTTGATCTTTGAGGTCCTTTTCAAACCAGGTCATTCTAAGATTCAATTAAAAATGTTGGTTTTTTTTTCTACTCAGATGATTAACTGAGGCACAGAGAAGTAAAACATAAAATCATAAAACTGCATTTATGAAAGTCAGTAATTTGAAAATGAACATGAGCTATTTTTGGTCTAGATGTTCTGAACTTCAAAGCACTTGTCATATGTGAGGGATGCTCTGAAAGTAAAGTTTCCAATTTTATTATGTTGGCCCACAGTGATGGATAGTATTAATGTGGCAATAGAGGTTGGACCTTCCCACCAATATTCCATTACATTTTGAAGTTGTGTGACAGATGCAGCAGAGGTGCAGTCTGACAAAATGGTGTCTGATGTGGAAATGCGTATGAACTAAAGGTGCGTTACTGAATTCCTCCATGTGGAAAAGATGGCACTTGGTGACATTCACTAATGCTTGCTGAATGTTTCTGGAGACCAAACAGTGAATGTGAGCACAGGGAAGTATGGATGGTGTATTTCAGCAGTAGCAACAGTGTTGTGAAAGACAAGTCACATTCCAGATGGCTGTCACGATATGAAATGAGGAGTATGTCAACTAGCTCATCCATGTGAATCAACTAATATTGGTGACTGAGTTGAAATCTAGTGTTTTGTAGCTGAGAATTTTCCCTATCAAATAGTGTTATTGAGCTCTTAATGTCTGTTGTATTTTCCGTGAAAAATAAACAGGTGACATTACTTTCAGAGCAACCTATGTAAAACAGACAAGAGTGAGAAACCAGCCTTAATGCCTTGACAATTCTACCCTAAAGAATTTTATTTTTAAAGTTATATAAGAATTTTCAGAACTTGAAAAAAATTAATTTGATTGTTAAAGATTGAGCTGACCCTCAGCAGTGCAGTGACCCTCAGGGTGTCAGACTGAGTCATTCCCTCCTTTTTCACATTTCTTCCCTTGGAAGAAATGGAAGTTTAGATCTAAAATTATCACTTTAACTTATTGCTTATAAAATGTGATGAATTCATCCTCCAGACTGTGGGACTTCAGAAAAACTTTGGATCCAGGTAATTTTGACTGTTTTGATTTTAGTTATAATCCAAATCAGTATAATAAGTTATAGTTGTAGAACAGTACTTGAATTCCATATACCATATGTTAACGGTTTCTAACATCGTGTATGTGTAATCAGCATAACTTCATAACTAATTCAGGCATAAATAATTAATTCAGGATCAGTAGGATCTCATTGTTACTCCTATACATCATATAAGAGATTTGTTTGTGCACCTCAGCAGAGTAGCAAATAACATCTGTAAGCCTTATAGATAGAGCTGCCTAAAAAGCTTTTGGTACAGCATTTTCCACTCCTAGATACATTTTTCATGAAATAGAAGAGTTCCTTATTCCTTTTTAAAATGTAGACTACTGATTAATTACTAATATTTTTTAAATTTCAATATATAAAACGCTGTCTAAAGTTATTAAAGTAGAATATTTTGACACTGAAATATTTTTTTCTCAATTGTCAAAATTTAAAATGTCTTCGATTTCAAAAAAGACATTTTAAATTTGAACTATTGGCTTTTCACTCTAACCAAAAGAAAAGTGATAGTATCTCTGAACAGAACTGGGGTTTTTCACATACTCTGTTGTATTCATGATCCATCCAATCATCTATCAAACACGTGTTCTTCAAAGCTTTATCTGCTCAAAGTTATATCCTTTATACAGTCTTTTTTTTTTTTAACTCTTTCCTGAAAGATGCTGGAAACAACACTGCCTTTGGCAATGTCATTTGACAGACATTAACTTTAGATGTCCAGGTGTGTTTTACTCTCTTGTAAAGTATTAATTAATTGTAACCTAGTAACCAAACCTGCATTCACTAAGCTAGGAAAATAACAGTGTTTAGGTGCAGCCAGCAGGTTATACATCACCATTTTGAACCTCAGCCATCAGTTGCCAAGTTATAGTTGTAGGTACAATTATAGTTTCTAAAAAGCTTTGATAAAAATAGGTGGAAGGTCAGAGAAAAAGAAATTTCTTCTAAATGGCCATGGTGTAGCAGGTGCTGAAGTCTTGAAGCAGCTGGACTTTCTCTAAATTCAAGGAGTTTCTTCCATTGGAGACATAGGATTAATATATTTTAGATAACCTAGTGAAAGTGTGAGGGAGACATTTTTGTGGTATTCAGGAAAATGATAGTTGATTTGATATGACTTTCTGAATAATCTGTTCAGTAGATCTTGTTCTTGCTATCTGGTAATCATGTGATGGGTAAGGCGACTAAAGATCTCCACTGGGATTTATGCAATGGTGCAGCTGTATTTTTTCCCCAGATATGCCACCTTTTGCTGTTTCCAGTAAACTACCACGCCACTCAAGGCATCCCTTTTCAACAGATATGCTTTCCTCTAATATTTTCCAGTCCTTAGTGAACTACACAAGATGATCTGCAGGAAGTTTAAGGAAAAAATGTAAGAAGTGATGAATGAATGAAGCTGGGATAATTTGTGCAGTAGGTGGTAGAAATACGTTATGCTATGAACAATAAATACTATTATTGCACAGTTATGTTTTGCCACTTTGGTGTGTGGGTAGAGAGTGTTTCTGTAATTAGGGAAAAAGTCCAAATATTAGTACATAGTGGAACAATAAATATGTAGTGCTCTGCTTTGGGGAACGTTATATAATACATTTCCAATATTTTAGCACAATATTTTAAGTACACACTGATGGATGTCAGTAAAATAGAGTATCAGCAGGATTTATTCACTCTGGATCTTAAAGGTGCCTGTGTAAAAGCTGCATATTAATCAAACTAACTTCTTTGTTTTAAAATTGTGTAACATTAAATTCAGTTGCTTTTATTTTTCAGGCTTCTCATTCATGTCTCTGTGTGTAGTCCCTACAGGAAATTTAGTCTCTAAGTTCTACGTGTATTTAGAAGAGAGTAGACTGAAGATCTTAGGGCAGGAAAGAGAACTATTAAAAAGAAATCTGCTTGTTATTTAAAAGACAAAATCCAAATCTATTAAAAATGTAGTGCATTACAGTCTGGAAGTGAAGAACTCCAGTTCTTTAGCATAACTCTAATGAAAACAGAGAGACAGTCTATGGACACCCAGAGCTATCTGCACTCAGTGGCAATTTCCCATGAGAAAACCATTGCAGGTTACATTTCAGGCTTTATTTGTTTCCAGAAGTCAGAGATTTTACAGTCCCATAAAATAGAGACAATAAGTGCCAGTCTATTAATCCAGTTGAAGGAAAAAAAGAATGTGTTACAATTTGGAGCAATCTGAATTTCCCCAATAAATTTACTTGCATGATACATGTTCATACCACTGAGTATGAGCACAGGGAGCAGAATCAGAGTCCTGTTGATTCTGCGTGTGACTAATAAGCTCTGATGGCATCACTGAAGAGCTATGAAGACATCATTGTTCAATTTGCATTTCTCAAATCAATTTTTATCTAGACATACAAGGTTTGATGTTTACCTGGATTCAAGAAAAAGGTCAGATTAAAAAATTAATAGCTATTTCCTATTAGCTTTATGGAGATATCTTCAAAAGGTATGAGTATTACAGTATAATTCATTTGGGATTTGCTCATCGCTATTAGAAAACTGGATTTTATATCCACTTAGAAAAATAAGGGACTAAAGTGACTTCTATTAGGAACAGAGACTGTTGTAGCCTACACATTTCTTTATCCATGCTGCACTGATTCTGTGTGTGCCTTCATGCACAAGAGACTCAGTACCTTAGCATATACAGTGGAAGATGTCTGAATAGTCCTTTTGTTGGGGGGAAAGTGTTGGCATGTTAACTGTCTTTGACAACTTCAAGGGAAGCAGGGGGATTTGTTGTTGAATTATTTGGGAATTTCTTTACATTTTACAAAATAAGAGGCGTGACAGGCTTAATAAATGTGTTAAATTATTCAATTGAAAAAAAAATAGAGGTAAGAATTGCAAAATGTGTTGAAACAATCTTAATCTTGAGATCTTGAACTTTGGAATTAAGGACTTTTTTGTAATTGTCAGCATTTATTATTTTCCAGTGCCATTTTTTTCGATGTATACATGTTTTTTCTTGTTCTCAGGAAAGCTTTTCATCATTTTTATGAAAAGAAAACAAATACTGGTGGGTAGAGAGACTCTAGTGAAAAATTAATTCATCTAGGTCCTGTAAATTGAAAACTATTTCAAATAGCAAGAAGTCAGGTGTTTTATTACTCCTTTTGAATTAGGCCATGCAAATGGAATAGCAGAAACTCATAGATTCTGACACGTGGTGTTTCAGAAATTGTTTTCTGTGGTACATTATTGAACATCTGGTTTTGCTTTTGCCCTTGCTTGATGCAATTTACCTGTATCTTAGCAGCAAAAGTCACTTTTTTTTCCTCTGAGTAAATGTAAATGAGTGATGGAGGACAGATAAAGGGCAGAAATGCACAAGTACCATCAAAACACTCATCTTTGACTTTTAATATTCTGCAGCTGATGTGGAATGTTTCTCTTGCAGTTTAAAGCACAGAC
Source organism: Perdix hodgsoniae (assembly GCA_035772895.1). Taxonomy (NCBI): domain Eukaryota; kingdom Metazoa; phylum Chordata; class Aves; order Galliformes; family Phasianidae; genus Perdix; species Perdix hodgsoniae. Next base: position 1,806,037 of record JAPSGF010000039.1, read on the forward strand.
AATGTGGGCATATTGATAGGTTTACATGTATCCTAGAGAATTGCCACTTATTTGTATTCAATAATAAACTGAATCTTGGAGGATGCTGACTGTATGGGTACGTTTTCAGCTGGAAACATCCCCAGTTAGGAATAAAGATTAATGAGAGGTATTGACAGGGAAATATAGGCATTTGGAAAAGCAGGCTCAGATCAAAACAGGTTACAGTGAGATGCATTATTCTCCATTTAAAAAGCTAAGGTAAATACTAATACATAGCAGAGTGACTGTTTGGATCCTTTGTGGATACATTTTCCTCTTTGGAAGTCTTGATATTTCTCTGGCAACAATTAAGCATCAACAATTACGTTAATATTATGTTCTTCAAGATCAGACCATGAAATTCCTATATGAATTAACTAGCCTCAGGAATAATGCATATGATCACTATCTCTTAGGCTGGGCCATGTTTGGTGATGATTAAGGGTAGGATTTTTGAAAAAGCTAGGCTGTGGATGCTAAATGCCTATTCAAAGTTAATAGGTACTTTTCAGTGGCAGATAGTGCTTTATTTTTCACTAATCATAAAGTTAGAAACATTATTTTTGACGCACAGTTTTGAGAATGGCAGGGAGATTCAGTGCCATTTTGATGATGAATTCACAATACAGCAAATAATCTAGAGAAGCCTGCTGTGAGCTGTAAAAGTGATAGTGACTCAATGAAATACTTCATACTCAGTGTAGATACAGAGTAAATAATAAAAGCATCCTCCGATGTGATTATATCTGAGCTGATGCCCCAAAGATTTTCCATTGCTGAGTGTGTTTCCAACCTGATATAATGGAGTTTGTTACTACTAGCTATCTGATATACAGGATAGCTGGTTCTGACATAATGTAGACCAAAATGTACCTTTAAAGCATAAGTGAGTGATGAAATAATGCTTATTTTAATGTTGCTCAGTAATGATCAATACTGTTTTAAAACAATCATATTGAGAAAGAAGCATCTTATCTCTCCTCTTAGTGTTGCTGGCATTGTTATGATAAAATATGCCAAATCTATATTATCCTTGAAACGTTTAGGCTTTGCTGCCCTAGGAAGCATAAATTCATGTGGCATGAGTATTTTATCTCTTAAGGAAGAGACCAAACAGTGATTATGTATTGACATAAGAACAGAAAAGGGATGCTGAGCTACCTAATCTCTGAAAAACCCTTAAACATTGTTTCCAGCTGTTTGCTGGTGGTGGTTTGCATACTACCACTTTCAGTCTCTTTGGCCTGAGTATCTTACAGTGTATTTTTATTCATAGGTATAGTTTAACTAACTGTTACAAAGTTGAATTAGTCTTCTGCCACAAGGGGAAAAAATATCCCCCTAGTATTAGTCAACTTATCCTAACATGTTTTCTTTGAAAGCTTTGCTATTGAAACAATTTGGACAGACTTAAAGTAGAAAAATAATAATACTGGAGAGAAGTTGAGACTTTAAGAAAAAAAACATTTAGATGCCTACTTTACACTTTATTTTGTTTTGCTGAAGATTTAGCTTCTTCTTGTATTTTGAGCCTACTTATCATTTTTGGAAAGAAATGTCAAGAGTTTTTTCCAACAAAAACCTATAGCACTGCAAACTGCTTCTTTCCGGGGAGATGAACTATACATGCTGTTTTAACTGAACACTGTGATATTTTTCACTGTCAGTACAGTCATAAGGGATTTATGACATAAAAAGTGTTGATGCATAAATGAAAATGTTTATGCTGACCAGAAGGGCATTCTGTTGTTTACCCATTTTCTGTATGACAACTCAGGTATATTTTGTGTGCCTGAAAAGCAAGCAGTTTTGCATTTTACTGCACAGGGATTCAGAGCAGGGAACCCTTCTTGCATTTTGTCTTGCGTTTTGTTTATATGTCTGTTAACATGACACTGAAGTACAAAGAAGGCAAGATGCAGGATTCCAGCAGCTACAGGTATTATTTAAAAAAATCCCACTCTGCCATTGCTAGAAACACTGCATAAATGCAGAAGTTCATACATATTCCTGCATGGCTCAGTCTCTCCTGTCTAAATCAAATATGCTGATAATAATCATACAGTGCATGTGTGTATGACTTCATCAAAACCAAGATTTTTCAAGTGTTAACACAAAGCTCACACGATCACTTTCATAATAATATCATTATATGTTTTCTGGACTGAGTGAAAAAAGACTAATCAACACTAATGTATGAACATCACTTAAAGAGAAAAGATAAGAGGACAGTCAGGATGTGGGCTTCAGCCTCTTACCATATTTTAGCACAGAGCCGCAAGACAATCCCCTTCCAGTTTTCTCCCATGTCTTCCCCCCCCTATATTTCATGCCTGCACAGATAAATCCATGCAGTGCATTTTCCTCACATGCATGAGGAACCACTCATTCCCTTTCAGTGACTACAACCTCCCAGAGTGGCCAGTACCAGAACAAATTGGTTTGACACTGGTGGTTTTTATCATGGGGAGAATCAATGTATCAGATGGTCCACTGTTTATCTGTGCTGTTTTTCTGCTACAACAGTTCACTGATGTGAGGATAGGCCTGGGAACAATTTGCTTTCCTTTTTCTCATCTGTATTTTTTAATGTCGACTTGTTTTATTGAGTCTTCCCCACCCTGCTCTCTCTCATGAAATGATACCAACTTGGAGAGGTTTAATGCAATAGCTGTGTCAGAAGCCAGCATGGTGGATTTCCTTGTCCTGACAGTGCTGTGAGCTGTTGCAGCTTACTTACAGGAGGAAGGACTTAACCTGGAAGCTTGAGCATTCCTCTGCAGTCATCTGGCTTTGGCTCACCAAGCTGAATCCCTGGCTTCTCCATCACTCATGCTCTCATGGGAAAAATGGTTCTCATTTTAGCTCTGTTCATGCTGCTGTACCAAGCAACTGTCATCAGGTCTGAAACTCATCTTAAATGGTGTGTGTCTGGAGATACTGGGTGAGGGATTTATTTGCTTATTTATTTATTTTATACAGAGCATGTCTCCTGAAAGCCTAAGGGACAGTCTACTTTTTCCTCCTCTTGCTAAGGTCACCACTGACACTTCTACCACCACACATGAAAAATGAGACATTGATTTGTTTATAATATATGCCAAAGCAATTGTGTGCACTCGTCTCTGTCTATAAATATCTGATATTATTAACAGTACCTTTGTCCTTCCTTTCATACTCTTTGAATTTGTCTTTGATCAATGACAAACTAAACTTTACATGCCTTAGCACTGGGGCTTTTTTTTAATTTTATTTTATTTGGAAGCGCTTCAAAAATATTAGTTGCCCCTGTAAACTATTTTGGCATCCAAAATGTTATCCTTCCACTCACATTCATTTGGAGATAAAAAGAAAAGATTTAACATTTGTGGCTGAAAATAAGGTTCTTAAATTCAAAGGCTGAAGGGATTGATGTGAGCATTAAGAAAGCAGTGATTTAACAGTCCATGGAGCAAAAATCAAAGGAAGATTTCATAGATTTGCTCTCTAGAGTGGAACTGTAACATGCCATATTCACTGCCCTGAATAGACTTCAGTATAGTGGGAAAAGGCTACTTAGTAACTCAGTACAATTTGACATTTTAATCTTGGTAAAAATAATTGTTTTGTCAGGACAATGCGGAGTATGATCTCAGTTTTCGATCATGAATATGTTTGGAAAGGAAAGTTCAATAGCTTAAAGTCTTTTCTGTGAACAAGCAGCTCTCAGGCAATTCTTCATTTTGAATAATCAATTACCAAGAATGCTTATTTCTCTAAATTAAAGCCACAAGACCCAAGCATTCTTGACATCTTCACTTCAGTACACCTGAACTCCTCCCATAGCAGTAGCTATAGTTGCTAATCTAGCCTTGCTAGCTTACAGAGCAAGACACAAGGACTAGCATGGGAAGGACTGAGAACAGAATTGATGCTCCATTCCAAAAGGATAAATGGAAATGTCCTTTTTCCTCAAGTGATTTTATTGCTATGTTTAGATACAAGAAGGCTGCGTGCTTTACTTGCTCTCATGCTGACTTCAGGTTTCCAGAATTAGTTATCAGATTGCATCTTAGTCATCTTTTTACCGTGCTTTACATATTTGGTTATTTTACATTCTCCCGTTCCTTCCACTGTATTGAATACTCTGTGTTTCTTTTATCCAGGTTGTTATCGTTTCTACAGTGAAATCTCATCTAAGGCTCTGAAAGCTTTTATCATTTAAGTATTCACGAGCATGTGCACCCATTAGACTAACCATAGCTACATCTCTTCCTTTTCAGAGGACATCTCATGACCCACAGGGAGAATATTGTGCCACTACACTACACTACAGCTCTGTGAACACAGGAACCAACTAGCAAGGAATGTATTTAAAAAGGATTTAAAATTAATTACGGATTTTAAATGGTTTTAAAACTTCTCCAGGAGCTGTTGCTTAGATCATAAGTGAGAAAATAGCAGAATCTACACTTACATTAAGCCTTTCATCTTGAAAGAAATGTTAGAGTAGGGTACAAAGAGCAGCAACTGGGCTTTTTATTTCTCTTTTGCTCTGATGTTGACCAGTAGACCATGTATGTTATCAAGAATCTGACCACAGATTGCAATAGACACCAACCTAAATAAAGATTCTCATTCATGGATCTTTACTCAGGTATATTGCTATAGTTCTTCCAGAAATATTTTAGAAATTAATAAATAAAATACCCTCCTGAATAGTAGCTAAATAGAGAATCCTTTTTCGGTTCTAGAACAAATAGATCAGTTAGTCCCACAACAACCCAGAAGTTTGGCAAACTGAGGCATACAAATGGGACAGCTGGATGATAACAGGAAGGTAAATGGAAGGAGCTACTTATTGAACATTGATACTTCTTTATTGCTAAATGAGACTCAAAGAAACCACATGCAGTGTGCATCCTTGTTCTTAGTTTAAACATTAAAATGCCTCTCACCTGTCAGTGAAGGAAAGAGTTTTTCTAGCAAGACCTACTGATTTTACATGTTGCTGTTTATTATTATTACTATTATTAGATTACACTGTTAAGGGTTTGCAAGGCACAAGTTTTTTATGCTTGAAAGAGCAAATACAGAAAAACTAGTTCAATTTACCTATCTGATACATAGATGGCAACCTTTACACTTAACATATTCACATATCCACATTTCAACCTATCTTGCATGTCAGTGTGCATGAAATCTCAGAAACAGCAATGAGGAGAGAGTACAGAGTACCATGGGTATATTAGCTAGATAGTGTAGTGTAGTAGATGAATACATCATTGCTGAAATTAAAAATGATCTTTTTGTTGATGGAATATTAACATTTTAGAATCATGCAGATGAATACTTGCAAAGAGAATAGTTCATAACTGTTTATTTTGCAAAACTGCTAATACAAAAGTTGAGGAAGGGCTATGCAGTACTAATTTCAACTTCACATTATCCTTTTGAGTTAAGATGCTAAAAAGACTGGCTGAATATCTGGGCCCAAAGATCTGTGGTAAATGGAACTAAATTCAGCATGAGGCTAGTAAAAAGTGGTGTTCCCCAGCGCTCAGTACTGGGGCCAGTTCTCAGTCTATCAATGATCTGGATGGGAGGAGCATACCCTCAGTAAGATTGATGACATTACCAAGCTATGTAGTTGTTCATCTGCTTGAGGGTAGGAATGTTCTGCGTCTGTGTAGGATGGACCAGGGATCTGAGGCCAACTGTATGAGGTTCAACAATGCTATGTGCCAGGACTTGGGTCACAACAGTCCCTTGCAACAACACAAACTGGAGTAAGACTGGAAAGGTGCCTTGGCAGCAAGTGTAAAACGTATCTCCTGTGTGTAGAAACCCTAAGCCAGAATTAGGCATGAACTTGAGTTCCACATATAACGTACATTAATTATAAGTCCTTCCTTTTCCCTCCTCAGCCTTGCACACCCTTTCAACAGTAAGGCAAGAGGGTTCTAAAGAAACCAGAACTCCAATGTGCAACTGTGATTAAGTGATGGGACAGGTCCTTTCTGTAAGCTGAATAAAACCACTGTTTTTGCATATATGTTCCTTACACTATAACTGTTCTTGTAAGGCTATAAATCAGAAACTTGCAGCTCTTAGTACAGGAAGAAAAGACAGATACTAAAGCAAAAAAATATATAGCAAGATAATGAAATGTTTTTAGAAGAGAATTCTGCCAATTAAATTAGAACACATTTATCATTAGCACATCCTCCCTCTCTCAGAAATATTTTCATTGGGCATGCCTCCATTTCCCTTGCTTTGCAGCTGGAAAGAAAAGCAAACTACCAAGAAAACTGCACACAAATCCTAAAAGAGATTATAGCATTGATAGCATTATTATATTGCTTCTATATCTGCAAATAAAAAATCGTTGCTGACATCCACTGAAATCCACAATGCCTGCTGTTGTTGCTTTCCCAGAGACTAAAATTTCATCACAGCATGCATGTAAGGGGTTAGAGTTTGGAGTGGGCCATTTTGATTAAGGTACAAAATTCCATTGAGAATTTCAGATGTGCCTATTCTAGGGAGAAGAAAAAATAAAAAGAAAAAGAAAAAAAAAAAAAAGGCAGTTGCTGGTAATGTGGCTGCTAGTTTGGTTCAGTCAAATACTTGGATTATGTGCATTTCTTATAGGTGCTGTCCCTATTAGGTAGTACATATAATTTATTGGGCTATGATTTCCACATATAAGACATATAGGCTTTAAGAGAGACCAGTTAAGAGTCTGCTTTTTGCTTTTGAATAACTGTTGTGCCACCTAGTGGGTATTAAACCACACTTTCAAACAGATGGAACGATTTACTTAATATGTAACAGTGAATAATTAAATGTTTTCAATATTTATGGAAATATTTACAGCAAAGCACTGGAACAAAGCATTTTGCCTTTTTGTCTGATTTAGTCCCAAGCTGTTTCATTAAGGTAAAAATATTCCATTTTAAATTTACCATTGCATTTTCTTACAATTATCTTAAATATAAAGAGGGCAAACACAGCACTTTTCCTCCACTCAGCAATAGATTAATTCCTTAATCAATTACTAGTGGGTTTCATATACTTTCCCAATTTGATCAAATTATCAGTATGAAAGGATATTCCTAAATCTCGTAAGTTAGGAATTCACAATCAGTAATCCGATTAAAGAAATAAATACACCAAACGTATCTATTTTCTGGCCAACTATTTAAACTTTCACTTGATGAAACCAAGCTAAAATGTTTTGAAACTTTAAACATTACTATAATTGGGTGAAAACAAATAATATATTTTGATTAAAAGCATAGCATTCTGATACAAAGGTTCTGTACAAAAATTTTCAGTCTAAGTAGTTCCAACTTGCAAATATCTATATAAAATTCATTAGATAACAGATATCACTTACCACCTTTTTTTCCCTCTAACTTTGGCCAGCTTTTAAGAAAGCCGTTTGTCCAAATGGGGGACTGATGTTTCTGTTGCAGTAGATAGCAATAATATTTCAATCATTAAGGGAAAAAGCAATAAATTTTCCTTAATTGAATGTTTCCTAGCATTGTTCAATTCACCTTATTGCATCCTATTTAAAACTGCCAGACTGTCTATCATCCAAAAAAATTGTATGAGTTGATTTGTATTTTTAACACCTGGGTCCAATGGCACAGTTACATTATGAAAAGTAGTGTACAGCAGAAGTAGTGTTCAGAAGCTTATAGGACTCCACCACACTTAAGGTAACTTCAACCTTGTGTCAGCACATTTAAATGATGCACATCAGAGATCTCTTATGATAGAGGACCTACTGGCTGGTAAACGCTGACATTTGAGCTGGGGTCCAAATAGCTGCTAGAACTTTATGTAAACACTTTTTTTCTATTTTTCTCTCTAGATAAATAACAATGCATAGTCCATCTGCTCGCAGACACATTTGTCAAAAATAAATAAACTTAAAACAAAAATGGAGTTCTGCTTGAATTTTACTGAAAATGAAATGTCTTCCCAAAGGGGGGGGGGGAAGTACTTTTTTTTAATTGAAAAGGTAGAAAATCAAAGCAATTGGTTGAATATTTATTTATGGTGGGGTTTGTTTTTATTGTTGATGTTTGGTTTTTGCTTTGTTTTGTTTTGTTTTTAGACTATTAATTCTCCCTACATAGAAAGAACTTCCAGAAAAAAAAAAATATTTTCAACTTCAAGGCTTGACAGCTTCTTGTCATTTCATTTTCCTCTTGCGGACAAATGAAATTGAGAACAATGTGTCAGGTGTCTTCTTTAAAGCTCCATGTCCAGGCTCTCTGTCCTCTTTGATACTTCTATCAAGTGTTTGTACTATTTTCCAGTTTTTACTGATCGTGTATTGTGTCAGTAGGCAAACAGTAAAAGCAAAGAATGTATTTCTTTTTATAACAGAATCAACTGATCACATTGTTCTAAAGCAGTTTCCTTAAAGACAGTTTTGATGAGGTCTGTTATTGTCTGTAAATATTCTTAAAGGCTGATGTTCGCATTCAGTATAGATTTTAAATGCATACAAGGATTACTAAAAGTAGGGCTGGATTATGAGTGTGGTAAAATGTATTTGTTTTATGTAGCATATGATTTAGATGAACTCTTTCTTCTTGATACTGATTTGCTCAAATATAGTATTGTTTTAGAGAAAAATAATGCATAGGAAAATAAAAGAATTTCACTCCAAAATCTTGATTTTTTTTTTCTCTCTACATTGGCTCATACTTTTCCCTGTTTAGTCAATGTATCCTAGCATCTAATGCCATCTAGAAGAAATATATCATTATGGGTAAGAATTTCCATTGCTTTACATATCCAGCATTTTAGTATGTGATATTTAAATATTTTATTGAGAGAATTATAATTTATTGAGAGTCTATGGATGGCTTTTTTACAAAGAGGTAGCTAAGTATCTACATATACACATCGCAGTGTGAAATTTTAGATCATGTCTTGGATTCATCACAACAGTAAGTAATAAAATATTAAGAAATATGTTAAAAATGTATGTACAAGAGAATATTGAAATTAAGTCTCTGAGATGGATAGGTTTTTACTCAAAGGAAAAATTTTCACTCCCTCAATCTATTTTCATGTTTAAATTCAATGTCATATCCAGCCCTTTACCCAGACTTTCCTGTCCCTAGATACTACAATACACATCATTTAAGTCAGTAAGTTAAACTCTCAATATTTGATTGTAATTCTGACTAGGTTTTGGACTGTATGTTTGTTTACTCCAATATCAATTAGACAGATGGGGTGTAATTTTAATAATGTTTTCTGAAAGAGAATGCCTGGAATTTAAATAATTGCCTCTCTTCATATGAAGGCACATTGACACTTTAACCATTATAGCTGGTAGTCAATATTTACTGTAATCTTAATTAAGCAAGACCTAATTTGTTTTTGCTTTCAGTAATTCAGAAGTTTAAGGCACATCTATGCTCTGGTTTTTGAAGGTTTCTTTCCCTCCTACAGGAATTGTTCAGATAATAACTGCAAAGTGCAGGCGTATGAGAATGGAAAGTGCAATTCCATGAGCAAATCTCCTGCTATTGACCTTGGTAAAACAGACACTACACCTTGAGCTCATGTTTCAAGTTTCTCTCTGAAAGGTGTTTGGAAGAACAAATATTGTATAAGCAAATGCAGTGTAAGCATCCAAGGCCCACAGTGGATGCTGCAGGGACAGTTGGGCAGTATAACAAAGGCCTTGCAGTCAACATGAACAGCATGATGGATTTTTGCCAAAAACTAATTGGAAAATTAAGGAATAAAAAAGGCTTTAGATACTGCTTTTAGATTCTTTGGCTATCTTAGGTAGTGTTTCTTCTGCTCCTAGTCTGGCATTCGTGTGCATCTCAGCTGGAGTACTGAAGTTGTTCTGGAGGGATGTTCCTTTTGCTGACTGTAGGCCTGGAAGGGAGATCATAGAACCATAGATTATTTGGAACTGGCTAGGACCCATAAGGAACAGAGTCCTAACTCCTGGCTTCACACAGGACCAACCAAAATTCCAACCTCCAACCAATGGCTGAGACCATTCTCCAAATGCTCCTTGAACTCTGGCAGCTTGGAGCCATGACCACAGTCTTGGGAAATCTGTTCCAGTGCCCTATCAGCCTCTCAGTAGGGTGAGAGGCTGACTAGTGAGCCGGGTAATTTTGTACTTTGCATTAGGTCGAGTAAATGCTCTCCAAAGTCATGGTAAGGAAATATATCATAGAACCATAAAACAGCCCACGTTGAAAGGGATCTCAGAAGTCCATGGACAAATCAAGTCCAACATTTCATTGGAAAAAGGAGCCTTTGTGTTGTTGTCTAACATTCTGTGTAATTGCATCTTGAAAGCCTTCGGTCCTGGATATTCTACCAAATCCCTGGGAATGAGTTTGTTCATAGAGAATGAGTCTAGCTTGCTCATTACTAAGCTTCAGATACTAACAGAAGCAACATAATAAGCAAATAATAAGTAAAATCTAATTCACAAATCACAAAAGCAGCTTCTTATTAAATCTAGCTAATTTTAGTAAGACTGAGAAAAACATCTTTATGGAAGGAAAATGGTAGAGATTGGGGTTGAAGTGTTTGCAACTTTCACCTTGGTGGTACATGTTTGACAGTTTATTTATATCAAGTTGACGTCTAATCAGCAAAAGGTTTAGTATTTCCATGTAACAATATTTGGAAAAGTGACAAAGGTATTTGTGCCTATGTCTGCAGATATATACATGTATATGTATATATAAACACACATATCTGCAGTTATATACACATGCATACTTTTGTCCTATTTAATGTGATATATTTTTATGTACATAGTCTTATGTGCATATGTGTACATATATATACAAGTATAAGAGCATATCAGTTACTTGTTTGTATCAACTGTAAGTGTACCAGGTTATTTGGTGGTGGGATAGACTTCTTTAGCTCTGTATTTTCGTTCTGCAAAGATGAAAATCTGTATTGAATGTATTATACTTTTAATCATCAGTATAGATAAGTTATTATAAATCTGATGTCCAGTTCACCGGCAATTGCATTGTGCCTCCTATTATCACATACATATTTTTAAGGAATATTGTATCATGTGCTACATTAGCTGTAGCAATGCAATATATAAGGAATGTAGAAGAGTGAACAGCATTATTACTACTTGAATTTTTCCTCTTTTGTTTTTTTTTAATTATTTTTTGTGTTTTGAAAAGGAAAATTTAAGTTTGAAAAATAATAGTCATATGCAATCTTAGGGGTAATTTCAGGAAAACTTTAAAATGTGTGTGTATTTTTTATTTTAGCATTTTAGTATTTTTATTTTATTTTGATTTTGTAACAATGCTTATTTCTATTTAAATAAGTATAGCAAACACTCTAAAGGCTTGTTCTTTTTTATAATTCACTGCTTAGAGTTTCCTTCATTAATCACTGACTTGAAATTGTAATGCAGCATATCATACCAATGATTTGCAAATTCTTATCCACATATTTGTGGATCCTCTTGCACTTATCTCCCCGTCTTTTTGTATTTGATCTTGGATTGCTGGGAAGGTGATGGCAGGCTGTATTGCTGGATGAGCTCTCATTTTGTTGGAGCTGAAGACCTAGAACATTTTCTGCTTCCTTGGGGTGCTTCTTATATAGACAGTAGAAAATGTGTAGATTTGGAAAATGAAGGATAGCTTGCCTTGTTCTGGCTTCCTACAGTGAAGAAAATCTGATGGCACTGATCTAAAATAGAAAATATTATGATGGTGGTGATAGTGATTTTTCTATGCAGATGAACATATGGGTAATAGATTTTTTTTTTATTGAATAAAACAGTTTAATTGCAGGAACTAGGATACGAGCCAGAATAACAAATGACTACGTTCACCATCATGGTAGCAACTTTCAGTTTATGAAGCGAAAACCTAGGATCCCTCTTTAATATCTGAGGGATTTGGAAGGATGAGTTCCAGCTTGCAGGATTGCATCCAGCATTCAGGATCTCAAGTATGGGTGGCACTTGATATCGCCTCTTCCTCAGTTACTCATCTTCTAAACGCTACTTAGGCATTCACTAGGACAATTACATTGCAGCTAGATAGGAGAGCTGACCTGAACAATAAAGGTTTAGTTTAAGTACTTTGTCAGCATCAGAAAATGCAGCTGAAGTAAGGTTTCCCAGGTTTCCTCAGAGTGACTCAATATATACTATTTCTGAAAGTATTTATTAACTAATTTACATTGAAACTGCATTTCAGTTTCTACAGCTAAACAGAATTCTCAATTGTTTTAGTGGATTTAGTGATAGATAATGCATTTATACATTAGTTTTACAAAGTTATTTGCAAACTGTAGCTGTTTTGGACTTCCAGCAATAACACTTAGGTTTGTTTATGATTTTATTACTTATTGAAAATGTGAAGCACTACTGAATTGTCGACAATTTTATTGCTATTTCTTAGTAATACTGCTATTTCTACCACCAGCTCTAAGGGATACCATTTTTTAATCGTTATTCTTTAATGAAAGCTTTGTTTCCTTTATTCCTCTGTCAGCATCTTCTCCCAGGTCCTTTCTCATCTATTACAAGATACTAGCTTGCATTGCTTTACTTGAAAAATGAAATTTTATCATCATCAAAAATTATCTTTCAGACTTCTCAATCAATACTTGACTATGTTGGATGTACCTTGTGGAGTTTTTACCCATGTATGTGTGTTGAGGGCACGCTTTATGGCCTTCATCCTATGCTCTCTGCCCCGGTGTCAGTGAAAGAGTGTCTGCACTCTATAAAATTAATTATTTCTAGAGTATATTTGGCAAATATAATAACTCAGCTCCCTTCCATACTGTATTGTTGTGACTTCATCCTCTCTGACAACTGTAGAAAAGATGTTTCCAGTTCCTATGTAAAACACTGCAAGGATACTTTACACTGATTCTATTTCTCATCCACACTGACCTGTAATTGGCAAGAACATCGCCATTGTTTAAGTGATTGCTCACAAGTGAACTGTGTTTTTGTTTCACCTGTGCATTGAAAGCAGCTAGCTGAACTTAAATTGTGCTTCACTGCCTCCTTCAAAGGAGAATATGTTATTGCATGTTGAGTTTACACATACTTTGATTTATAATTCCTGATTATATGAGATCTCCATCTTTCTAGCCATTCTACATGACAATCAGTAACTTCCTTGGTCAAGGTGTTTTGAGCAGGTGTGAGGGTACTGGAGGAGGAGTGAATGAAAAGCAAGAGCTGCTTCTCATCCAGACCTCTTTCTGCCTTTTTGCAAATGGCCTTCTGCAGACTTTCATTCTTTATAACAGGTGGGATGAGTCTGTTTGACACTGCAAATTTGACTTGTTCATCTTCAATGAAGCAGTAGGATGAGATAGAACACTTTCTGTTTAGTGGCCTGAATTATACCAGCTCCAAAGCATGAGCAGACTGCATCTTGAGGAAGCAAAGAAAGAAGTATGTTGCGTCTCACACCTTTTCTAATAGATGGCAAGAACATGGTGAAATAGTTTCAGAAAAGTTTGCGTAGATTTGCTTGTGAAAAGCAGTCTGACAAGTGTGGAAATTTTTGATTGGGAACAAAGAAAAAAGATGACCACATAGATATCACATAACAGTACAGATGGAATGGGCCTCAGAAAATGATTCACATGCTGTAGTGTACTTTTTATCTAGTGTTATTTTTCTACACCTTGCCTTCAAAAACTTGCGTACAGATAGTTCTTGAAAACATGCATAATGCTGCTCTTTGTTTTAGCTATCCTACAATCGTAGAATCATAGAATAATCTGAGTTAGAAGGGTCTTATAAAGATCATCTTGCCCAGCTGCCCTGCAAGGAACAAGGACAGCTACAGCTACATCAGGTTGTTCAGAGTACCGTCCAGTTTGACCTTCAATGTCTACAAGGATGGGGCATGTTCTTGTTCATTTAATGTGTTTCCTGGCACCATCTTCCAATTTATAGGGAACAATTTCCCATGACAGCGGCAAAGAGTTTCTTCCAACATTTTTGGCAAATGTCTTCCTTGTGTCTTCCGTTCCCCTTGTCCTGCTTAATCACTCACATGTTTACAAGTATCTTGCATGAGCCACTCTTCCTCACCCACTTCGTCCTGTTATGCCCTAAGTCCTGCATGAATTACGTATTTGATACAAAATATGCATTTTTATGCAGTAGGTACAAGTTCAGGACCAATCTTCAATGTGTTGAATTGTGTCTATTATGACATTTGGTATACCTTACTTTAAGCTGGTAGGAGTTGTTATTCTGATTGTTCTAAATTATGTAATAACATTGCCCACAAAATTTAAATCAGCAGGTAAGACAAATAGCAGCCACAGGAAAAGCCAAATATGTGTCAAGATAGTCACCTATACTGCAACATTTAACACAGGCAGAGTAATAGATTCTCTATTCTTAGCTAGGTCTGTGAAAATCAGAGTTGGGAATGTGGGGAATTCTAATTAGTTTAATACATTTTGCTAAAGGATTAATATTTGTTCTTACAACACATAAGTTTTAATCATCATTTTATGTGATGTCACTGTAATCTTTGTGATTAGTTAAGGCCTTGTGTTTTTTCTCTTATTTCCTGGGTTTTTAAAATTAGTTCTGAAAAATAAGTGCAGGTTGCCCATTGCTATTTCTGTTACGTGGTTAATTCTCTATTTCATTTTCACTGTTTCCTTCCTATGAAGCCAATTCAGATCTTCTCAGTCTTTTTTTTCCAAGCAATAAACAAACTGTGAAAACATGTCACTATTTTCCTTCAGAAAATAGAGTTTTCACTTGAGAAGACATTTTAGGATACTATATAGTTTTATATGAAATTCCACAATATTTCAACGTTGAAAAGAAATTCAGAAAACTGTTTCAAAACCAAATCCCAATTTAATTTCATTTACAAATTGACAAATTTTTAGAATGTTTGTTTGTCTGAATTTTCATGCAAGCATACACATTTCCTTTCCAATGAAAATTGGATTTGGAATGTCAACTTTTTTGATGAAAGATAATTTTAGTTTCAGACTTCCATATTTCTATCTAGAATGAAGTTGAATTTAATACTATGTTTCCCAGAGCAATATTTACAATTATTATTTTGTTATTATGTTTTGGTATTGTATTTTTGTTATATACGTGTTATGATGATAATGAATGCTTTCTATGCAGATTGAGTTAGACTCTGCAGTAACATTGTAATCTTTTATTTTTATTAATAAAACAGAAAACTTAATGTGTCCTTGACACCAAAGTATGGTTTGTTTAATTATTGTACATGAAGTAAAGTAACAAATTGTCGTTCCTTTTAATGCATATATAAAAGGAGCTATACAGTTTAAAATCACAGCTTCATACAGCTTGCTGACAAAACCAAGTGCATTTCAAAGAACAACAGAAAATATACAGAACCAAAACCAAAACATCCCTTTTTCTTTAAATATTTTCTGTAACACCAGTGCATTTTGCTTCTCATAATTTTATCATGTCATAATATATTGACTCTGAAATGATTCTGTAAGAATACAAATGTTTGCCTTTGAAAGCATATTTTGTTCAACATTTATCATCTACAGTGGTTTTTCTCATCAAAATTCTTGCTGCTTGATGATATAATTGATTTATTACAACAGATCTAGTCAGATGACCACAGAAGTTAATGAAATAAGGGAAATCCAAATCCCTATTCTGAACATGTCTTCAATTTACATAAGTACTTAGGGAAAAGGATTAAAGTTTAATTATGAATCCCTTTCATACTTTTTTCCTCTTTTTTTCTGAAGTGTTTAATAAGTGCTTTGACACACTTCTGCTAAACATTTTCCCCAAGTCTAGGGACCATACTTTCAAAGGAAATTTTAATGTATTTCCCCAAAGACATTTTTAAGTCATTATACGTACACATAAAATCCTTAAACCAAGTGTAAAAATGTAGATACAAAATGACAAGTGTCATGCACAAAAAGTAGTGGTGAGAACTTCTAGTACCCTTACCAGATAGCTGAAATATAGCAGAAAAGATCTTTTTATTTTGTAACAATATAGGGATATAGTAGCATGATATATAGTTAAATCATACTGAACTTGTATCTCTGTAATTTAAGGAAAGGTGGAAAAATGGTTTTGTTCCAGGATAGCTATTTTTGGAGTCTGAGGCTGCATTCTGCTAGAGCCATGGGAGCTCTGGGGACCAGCAGTGACTCAGTCTCACAGAATTCGTATCTACATGTGTCTGGCATTTAGTTTTTGAAGGCTCTAAGGTAGCAGGTTGTTCAGATATAGAGTTCCGTGCTTCCATTAGGAAGCATTTTAATTAAGAGTTAGTGAACATTCTAATACTATGAAAGGTTCAAATTCTCCTGGGAATGTGGTTCTTCTGCTACTGAATGGTTTTAAGAAAACACTGTGTGACTGCTACAAAGAGCTTTGATTATTCACAGCTGTAAGCTGAGTACCATCACGTATGTGTTTGACTTGGACTGTATCACAGGTGACAGTGCGTTTGAAGACATCTTTCAAAGTGCTAAAGGTTATGTATGAGTATGTGAACATTTTTTTTATCACCTGCACTCATTCACTTGATATTTTTTTGTTTCTCTCCCCATCGCAGACTATGTCAGAGAGCCACAATGATCATGCACAATAGCAGTTCAGCCTTGCCCCTGTTTTCAAATGTGAGCTCCTTCTGGAAGAGAGATTCCTATGGACCAGGACTACTTGATGAAGGAGCATCGCTTATTGGCAGCTATGATTTTCCTCAGACCACAGAGAGCTTTCCCTTCTCCACTGTGGAATCAACAAACACATCCCTAAATGCCACAATCAAAGACCCTCTGGGTGGACACACTGTCTGGCAAGTAGTTTTGATTGCTTTCCTCACTGGGATCATTGCACTAGTGACCATCATAGGAAACATCCTAGTGATTGTCTCATTTAAGGTTAACAAACAACTGAAAACAGTCAACAACTACTTCTTGTTGAGTCTTGCTTGTGCAGATTTGATCATCGGTGTTATTTCCATGAATCTTTTCACCACATACATCATTATGGGCCACTGGGCTTTGGGAAACTTGGCCTGTGATCTTTGGCTCTCCATTGACTATGTTGCCTCTAATGCCTCTGTCATGAATCTCCTTGTCATAAGTTTTGACAGGTATTTTTCCATCACTAGGCCGCTTACATACAGAGCCAAACGAACAACTAAAAGGGCTGCAGTAATGATTGGTTTAGCATGGGTCATCTCTTTTGTTCTTTGGGCCCCTGCCATCTTGTTCTGGCAGTATTTCGTTGGGAAAAGGACTGTACCTCCTGATGAATGTTTCATCCAGTTTCTAAGTGAACCTATCATCACTTTTGGCACTGCCATAGCTGCCTTTTACTTGCCAGTCACCATTATGAGTATTTTGTATTGGAGGATTTACAAGGAGACTGAGAAACGCACCAAAGAGTTAGCAGGACTACAGGCTTCGGGCAGCGAGGCAGAGACAGCACGCTTTGTACACCAGACTGGCAGCTCTCGGAGCTGCAGCAGCTATGAACTGCAACGGCAGAGCACAAAGCGCTCCGGTCGTAGGAAGTACAGGCGCTGCCACTTCTGGCTCACAATGAAGAGCTGGGAACCCAACACAGACCAGGGGGATCAAGAGCACAGCAGCAGTGACAGCTGGAACAACAATGATGCTGCTGCTTCCCTTGAAAATTCAGCCTCATCTGATGAAGAGGACATCACAGCAGAGACCAGAGCTATCTATTCAATCGTTCTGAAGCTTCCTGGTCACAGTGCCATCCTCAATTCCACAAAGTTGCCCTCCTCGGAAGATCTGAATGAGTCAGCAGATGAACTGCAGAAATCTGACACGGACTCACAGGAAAAGAAACCTAAAAAACTGCAACCTCCCAAAAACATTCAGGATGGTGGAAGTTTCCAGAAGAGTTTTTCAAAGCTTCCAATTCAGCCAGGGTCAGCAGAGACACCTACAGCTTCTGATGGCATCTCATCAATGACCAAGACATCTGCAGCCCTGCCTTTGTCCTTCAAGGAAGCAACTCTGGCAAAAAAATTTGCCTTGAAGACCAGAAGTCAAATCACAAAGCGAAAACGAATGTCACTTATCAAAGAAAAGAAAGCAGCACAGACACTCAGTGCCATTTTGTTTGCCTTTATCATTACCTGGACTCCTTATAACATCATGGTTCTGGTGAACACCTTTTGCAACTGTGTCCCCAAAACTGTCTGGAACCTGGGGTATTGGCTTTGCTACATCAACAGCACGGTGAACCCGGTGTGCTATGCACTGTGTAACAAAATGTTCAGAAATACTTTCAAGATGTTACTGCTGTGCCAGTGTGACAAACGAAAACGACGCAAACAGCAGTATCAGCAAAGGCAGTCTGTCATTTTTCATAAGCGGATCCCTAGGGAGGCTTCATAGAATAGTATTTTTTAAACAACTGAAAAAATAAGGGAGAATGGAATGGGACAGGATTAGATGGGTTTGGAAGGGATGGGGTAGGATAGGATGGGATGAGACTGGGAGGGGCTGGAATGCACAGGACGGGATGGGGTGGAAGGGTGGTTTCAGGGTGCTGTATCAAACATTTAAACATCAGGACATGAAAGCAGCTGCCAGGCATATGTATCCTTTTAATAAATCCGGATTAATATAAAAATGAAGTCTGCATTCAGCAAAAACTAACAAACTTCAACGTTTTTACTAAAGAATGAAAGACTTAATAAAGTTTTCATACAAATTTGAAAGAAGCTGTATAGCAATTGTAAACCCATTACTGATCTGCCCAGCTCTTTGATTGTAATCAACTCTGGGATCTCAGGTAAGCACATCTAGCTAGCCCAACTCTTCTGTTTCAAAGGAATCCAACAGCTTTCAATTCAAGTCACACATGGATGTAGCAAGCCAGCAAAACAGGATTATGAAATTATTTGAGACACTGTATAGGTTGCAAAATTGCTTCTTGTTGTCAAGGTAGAGCTTCCTGTCTACTTCTCTTTTGATGTATTATTATTAATTGTACCCCTGATTCCTGGTCGCCAAGCGTGCAGCTCATGTGTGCAGCTCATGTTATATATGTGTGTGTGTGAGTGTGTATGTATGCAAAAAATACATTCACATCTCTAAAATACACACATACCAGGAAAGAGGCAATCTATTGGTCTAGGTTTTTTAAGGGCCCCACATCACTCTTGCATGTGAGTGAAATTAAAATATATATATTAGAAAGTTGTATTATAAATATTTATCTCATTGTTCACCACCTGAAATTCAGGTTCATCTCTCCAGCCAAAACAAACGGAGAGAATAAAAGTATTGCCTGTGAGCCTGTCTACAGAGTTTTATAATGGGGCGTATGCCTAGTATAACCTTTGCCTTGAGCACGGTATCTCTCCTCGCATGAGATTACATCTCTTTAAAGAATATGAAGGTGAAAAGAATTGATGGTCACATGCAGGGCAGAGCACGTGTTTATCTTTGTAGAGCGTGGTATGGTGAGAGCTCACATCTGAGCCATCAGTGCTCAAAGGCTCAGTGGTCAGACGGGTGCAGACATGAGCAGCAGCCCCATTTCGTGCTCACCCCAGGTGATCTTCAGATGTGAAAGCTGTGTGTAAAAGAAATCATTTGTTTTTGCATGTGAAGGACACTCATTTTAAAGTGTTTCTTTTCCAGAATGTTTTAAGTAGAAGTATACCTAATTCTGTTTATTGCCATGTTACTTGGTGTTTCAGAAAATGTGGATATTGCCAATTTGTAACCTGGTAATTTTTAATAAAGAAAATTTTTAAAGGGCTTTCATATTTCTAGCTTAGACATGACCAGTATTTCCTGGTATTTGTGATGTGGTCTGCACCAAACAGTGTGATTTATAGAAGTCAAAGGTCCTCCAGGGAAAGGATTGTGCTTTAAATATTGTTCTAAATCTGATTTATTTACATGTTGAAAGATAATTTTGTATTGTCTTTGAACTGACCAAAATTTTTTTTATTGCTTAAACTTTTTTTTTCTGAAAAAAAAAAAAAAATTTACAAAGGGGCATCAGTGTTGTGAACACAGAACTGATGTAAAAGCTGCTTTTGTATTCAGTGTGAGATGGTGTTTACAGATGATTTTGACAACAGTGGAAATATATTAAATGGTGTCTGTGTATCTGAACTATTTAATTTTGTGTTATGTTCATATGAAGAAATATTTATACATACTTCACCAAATGTTTTATTTAATGTTGATAAATATTGCTCTTCATTCTTCAGCTGTAATGTCCTTTTAAAGTGATTCATAAAGGTCTGCTTGAGAAATGAATAGAGTATACCTAGCTTTCTTGTCACTAAAACAAATACTCTTGACATACAAACCTTTCTTTTGTATGAGTTGTTTAAAATGTCTACCTAAAAGTAAGCTTGTAAATTATATTTTCAAGTGCAAGTTTAGTTAAAAAAATGAAAAAGTTAAAGCTTCAGCTATATGTCATGAGTGCATTTTGAGATAAAGATGCCCAGGATTGGTTAATGAGTTTACTAGATACATAGAACTAAAGACTTGCAAGGCACCCATTTTCAAAGAAAATGAAATATTTTTGTTTATAGAAAGAAGCATATATTTGAAATATATTCATTACTCAAGTTGACCTAACTAATCTTTTAACATTTAAATATATATCTATATCTATATCTTGCCATATTATTATCTTCTGATATTTAGAGTAGTGCTGTGCCCCTGGTACACAAAATGTGAGAGAGCATGTAAGGAAGCCAGAGTTCATCAGGGGGATTTATGGTATATTAGTATTGATTTTACAATGGGAAACTATTATTTTTTAATGAAGTTAAGCTTCTTTGAAAGCAGCTGTCACCACTGTTTACATAATAGGAAGAGTTAAACCCTCAGATTGTTTTAAGGTAGAAATAAGCAACCTGTATTCTGATGTGTGAACAGGCTTTAAAATGTTAGTACAGGCATTACAAATTGTGTACGTATACACATATTGTAGCACAGATCAATTTTGTTATTTATTTAATGGAATATGCACTATAAAATATTAAGAATTTGTCTGTGTTGCAAGTACAGAGGGGATCAAATTAATTTGTATCCTTTATGTCTATGTGTTTGCATTTAACCCATGCACACACACAAATTGTAATTATATGCACAAGTGGATATATTATTTATGAACATAGGCACACATTATAGCTTTCAGAAGAATGATGCAAGACCCAAAGGTACAATTTAACACAGCACTACTTTCTTTTAAGTACAAATGATAGAATACTGCAATTGTTTTCAGGAAAAGTACTTCAGAAACATGATAGAAAGCGTCATTCTGAGGGCATACAAACAGCTCAGTCCCATAAACATTCCTTACATGAAAAGCTGGCTTTCCAGAGGCCAGGCATCATTCTCATTAACTGCAATAATGCAAGATTAGAGTCCATATGAAGAGGATCAGAAAATGAGAGGAGATAGTCAGACAGGAGCCACTGGATTGTCTGAACAAAGCTTTGTAGAATAGGCCCCAATCAATGTCAGCCACTGAACAGTTTTAAGACAATGAAACCCACTGTAATAATTTGGCTTTCCCAGTGCAAAAGTGTATGACAGTTTATTGCTTCTGAACCAAAAAATTCTGTGAGTAATGCCTGATCAAAAGGTCCAGGAATAGGTGTCGAAGCAGAACGCGCTTCCTAGAACTTAAACTGCAGATCAGTCCATCATTGTTCACAGGATAAACATGTGCAGATCTGAACAGTTCCCAGGGTCTGAAGATCTGGATCTGGATCTAAATAGGCTGAACAATAAGTGGCCTACAGAGAGCATTTTTGTGAGAATGCCCACACCATTGTTCTGAGGCAGTTAATGACCTTCTTCAGTTATGTACAACTTCACTTTCTTATTTGGTTGTATTGATTATTATATTTCCTTGCTTTTTCTGTAAGAAAATCTTCAAAACATCTTGGCTCGCCACCTTTATGTATGTAAGAAGTGAATGAAACTCTTTAAGTGCACTCAGTTTGTCTGTATGGAATACAAACATCAAAGCAAAAGGATTTTTTGGTCTTTTTTTTCCTGATCAGCACCATCAGTAATTTTGAGTATCTGGACATCTGGACATCATCATGCTACCGCATATATAATATGGATAGTCATGTAGTATTATGTTTAACCATTTATAAACTGCATTACACTTGCCCACTTAAGCATTTTATGCACTTCTGTTCCATTTTATGTTTGAGATTCCAAAATCTCATTCCTCTCCAAATGGTTCCTAGATTCTTTTCATAACATGTTTTACAAGCTTGTCTTACTCTCAGGCTTTCTTCCCTTTCAAAAAATCCCCATGCCAAGTTAAACTTATATTGCAATATAGATTATCTTTTTTTTTTTTTTTTTTTTTTTTTTTTTTTACCTTAAATAAAGATTGCTGCAGTTATTTACAGATGCATTCCAATATGTGCTTAAAGATCTTTGGTTAATTTTAAATACTAAAATGATCAGAGTTTCAGTTAACCCAACAGGGATAATATAATGGAAGGAGTACAAATAGCACAGTAAAGCAATAAGATAAGTGCTATTTATTTAATGGCTTATTCAGGTGCATATCATGTAGCATGTATATTGTACCTAAACATCTATATGCACTCTGTATATCTCAGAAGAGTAACCTAAGTATGACATTGTGCTGTGTAGTTACATACAGAGAGATGCACACACATCTAAAACAATGTACATGGAAGTAGTTGCAAAATTATGCTGAAATGGACAGTCATAGTTAATATTACCTTTGATGCCTCATCAGTTGTACCTGGGCAGTTTGGGTCAGCTCTGCTTAGCTGAAAGAAATGTTTCTGCATCTTAGCGCATATTTTTCAAAAAGCATTGTGTTTATTTCTGAGCATGCTATTTTCTGTGTATTGTTCTGGTTCTTTGGACATTACCCAAAATTTAGAAATGCATGACCAGATTTCACACACTGAGTTATTGCATCAGTACTACACTAGGTTCAACTCCATTAGTTTAATTAAATCACTCTGGCTTTGCCAAATATGAAAACAAAGGAAGACTTCTTTTTCTAAAAGTGGATTCTGAGATCTCATAAGAGAAACAGGAATCCCAATCTTCATCACTCATGTAAACATCATTGACTGCTTTTCATCAGAGTGATGAGGAGTGAGCCTTCATTAATTTGCAGTTAATTATTTCACTTTGAGTATGATTGTCATTGTGACACAGAGCAGTCAACTCCATGAGAATAAAGGTTGTAGCTCAATTTATTTTGAACCCTGCATTGTGTGGATATATCATAAGAAAGAGACGTGCAGTATTACCTGATTTTTTTTTTTTCCATTTGTTATTTTTACTTTTTAAATGGATTCAGTCCTCTCTAGCTGTACATACCTATTCAACAACCTCTTCCATCAATACAGAAGTATCCCATTCTTAGTACTTGCAAAATATTATGAAATCAGATGTAGTTACAGTGAAGGAAATTTTTTCCTCTGGTGGTTTGAATTTTTCCTTTTTTTTTTTTTTTTTCTTCCTCCAGAACAAGAGGGCATGAAAAGAGAATTTTGAAGAGTTTTATTTTGGATTTCAAAAATAGGTATTTAATATTTGAAATTTTTGTTATAAAGTATTTAAAAATATATTTCTTAATTTCTCTGAAAATAAGAAATGCTGTATTATCCTATTAAAAAATAGGAAGGCTTTCCGTATTTTTGCTGCATTAGAAAAAACAAACATTGGAATAGAGGGAAAGTATAGATAGATCAGAATCATGTCAGTATTTCCAGATTTCCACTAAAAAGAAACAGTTGTTTGAATTTCACAAGCAAGCAAGCCAATTTTTTGCATTTATCCAATGATAAAATGAAATTTTGTTGGACAATTCATCATACCCAGAAAATATCACAATGAAACTTTGTTCCTCAGACCTACTTCTTACCTACTCTTCCCTTCCCTTCTTTTCCCTTCTTGCTTTAATTTCTTTTCACATAAACATAGTGAACCAAGCTGAAAAAGCAAAAAATCAGAAATGCATTCAATTTGTCCATCCTTATCTCCATTTATAGTGCTTATTTTACAACTGGTCCTTATTAGTACAAAACCTTTCTACTGTGGATGTATCTCTGAGTAAATATTTGACTCCTTTGGCACTGATTAAAAAATCAGTGTGGTTTCTTGGCCATAGGCTAAGTACAGACTTTGTTTTGTCTGCTGCTGGACCTACACACTTCACTGAATGTGACAGAAGGTCCTTCTAGGCTTGTTTTCAAAATAATATAGCTCCATAATTAGTTGCACATTTCTCCCCAGTCATTGGTACTTTCTGAGCAGACTTAAACTCATGCATTTTGCCTATTGTTATGAGGCAGTAATTATCTGTATGAGGGACTAATACACTGTTGAATGCAAGATAAATTTAAATAAGCACTGGTCATTTTTGTACTCTGTACAATGCATATTGACTGGCAGCTGTTGTTATTAGAGGCAAAATATGGAACGGAAGAATGTATTCATCACTCTCTCAGTGGCAAGATGCATAAGCAGAGATCATTGGAATCAGTGTGCACAGTGCATGAATGCACCTGTTTAGAAGTTAAAAATTAAAAAAGTATGAACTATTATTATTCATTGCTTTCTGAATGATGCTTTGCAGGTATAGACTGTTGAAGCTGTACATGTTCAGTGACAAAGTTACAGTTTTTCCACATCACTTTTCTTTCCAGGATTCATGCCTTTCTTCCATTCTAAAGGCCTGCAGAGGTCACAGGATTTTGTCCAGTATGAAGCTGGAAACAAGCTCCTGCCATTTGCACCCTCCTGGGGAAAGGCGTGGGCCACGGAAGCCAAGACATAGGCTTCCTGCTACTGCTTGGAGATACTGCATATTTTTGTGATACAAGTAGAGATAACATCACAGGAGTCTGATGAACATACACTATCTGTTTCCTGATGTGTTTTTCTGTTCCTACTAGTTGAAAGGTTTCTGTGCCATTTTTCTGATGATCTATCAAAACAAGTTCCAGAGACATTATTCAAATATGTGTTTTTAAGGCTCAAACATTTTCAATACATTTATATTTTTCTAGTTCTTTCTTGTTTTGAAATATAAGAGCAGATTTTGTGCAGTAATTGAGTACCTCAGAAGCCTCTTTCTCCCCTCTCTTTTCTTCAAAAGGATCTGCAGTTTTACTCCTTATCACACCCTGCTTTTCTTCTGCCAAAACTGGTGGACATGAATTTAAGTGAAAGCAGATAAAATAATTTGGAAGCAGTATAAGACTTCCACCTTCTTCTGCGTAAACAAGCAGTGTTTGAATAGTCATGCCAGGCCTGGTATCTACTGCTCAAGTTGTAACCATCCATTCAGGTACCATACAAAATAAGAGTGTTAGTTAAATTACTGGCAGAATTGCAAGGGTTGCAGTGCATAAAAATTCACTTGGTGACTAACTAAACTTCTATGTCCAGGTAAACTATCAGAAAGAATCAGTGATCGTAACTTATAATGATGGTATCTTGCAAATCATTAGCACCTTAATGGGAAGAGTAGAGGTGGATAATAACAGAAAGCGACTGCTTGCATTTGTATTCCTCTTCAGCAGTGTTTCGGATCAACCTCCTTTAGTCAGCAAATATGAAGAGTAGATTCTGCGGAACAGACTCAAATACTCGAATGCTGTAGGCATTCTGCCCTCCATGATCACTGCAGCCCTGAGGGCAGAGCGGGTGGCTGTGTGGTTGCAGGCAGAGTAATGCATCAGGCTGGTTCTGCAGCCCTCTGAGCTCCCTCATTTCTCCTCTGACCAACACGGTATCAGTCCAAATGAGCTGCACAAACTTGGTGCCCATTGAATTCCCATTGTGCAGCATTGTGCTCTTAAGGGATTTTGTACTGCCAAGCTGCTTTAACATCCCTATTTATTTATATATTCATATTTTTTTTTAATTCCTCCATATAAAGCTAATCAGGTGGCACCTTCCCATGTGGAATTTTCCTTGAAAATATATTATTATTGTAATCTACAAATGCCCTGTATGCCCCTGATAACAGCTGCATTAGTATAAGCTGATAAAGTCATTTCTTTCCTTGCTGCTCATGGAGTGGCTTGCTAGTTAAGATAAAAAGTAATTGATGTGATATAAAGTCATATCTGATTGTACAACACATTGTCTGCCAAGCGGTTGGTGATGTAAGCTTTACATAACCACGAGATGTTGGATGAACTTTTGAAATATATTTCCGTGTTCTTTTCTCCTCTCTCAATCCAGCACAGGGCAGAACACAGAAAAAGCAATCAAGAAAAAAAAAAAAAAAAAAAAAAAGTAGTAACTTTAAAGTTATTTGAGATTAAGAGCAGCAAGGGCAGTGAGTGATTTAGAAAAAGTGTTTTTTTTTTGTCAAGTCCATCCTTTAGTGACACAAATTCCCCTGTCTGGGATAGCTCTCTGCAGGAAAGTTTTTAGAAGGCAACGCGGACTCCATTCGTATGCCGGGGGATCTTTGGCTGCTATTAATTGGCTTTAAGGCGCGCTCAGTTGCTCGATGACACCGCGCCGTGCTCCCGCGGCATCCGAGCTTCCCCGCATGGCCCGACCTTGACCGCTGCCTTCGGCTGTGCTCCGTCGCGCTCCCGGTGCTGCCGGAGCCGACTCTGCCGCGATACCGCGCTCTGCCCCGAACTCAGCCCGGGCTCTGCCTGCCGCCCCCCTCCGGTGGAAGGCCGCCGTGGCTCGGCGCTGCCCCGCGCCCTCTGCCGGCTCCGTCCTCCCTCTGGCGCCGGACAGCTGGGCGCCCGCAACACAGCTAGCCTCAGCGTGAACAGCGCTGCCCGTTATCTCCAGCAGCATTAGAGAAAAATGGAAACGAGGATTTGCTTATCGCTGGCTCATTTTTCAGTTCTTTCTTTCCTGTGAAATGTCGTATGTATTACGCTTGTCTGTTTGGAGGAAGGGTAGTTTACTGATGCAGCATTTTGATGTATTCAGAGAAGAGAAAATTCAGCCATAAAAAGACATTGTGGATCTTTTTTCGTCTCATACTCAGCCTCTTCTTCCAGATAAAAGTGATCAGGCGAGAGGTAATGGACTCAAACTATGCCAGGGGAGGTTCAGGCTGAGTGTTAGGAAACATTTCTTCTCCGAAAGAGCAGTAAGGCAGTGGCACAGGTTGCCCAGGGAGGTGGTGGGGTCACCATCCCTGGAGGTGTTCAAGTAATCTGTGGATGTGGCATAGGGGAACATGGTTAGTGGGCATGGTGGGGGTGGGCTAGTGGTTGGACAAGGTGATCTTGGTGGTCTTTTCCAATCTTAATGATTCTGTGGTTCTGTGAGTCTAAGATTCATCTCTGGTTGTACGGTGTCTTCCTGCACTTTTGACAAACGAGCAGTTTTCTCCTATGCCAATTTTTTAAATCTCCTCTGTCTGTTTCCTCAAAAATGGTTTCTGTATAAGTGATTTTTTCCTTTTGCTGGAGCACAGAATCTGTTGGACAAGCTTTGTATTGACCACACTACCTTAGGTATCAGGAAGCTGCAGTATGCGCTTTATATAACTTACCGTATGGCTTGAATTGGACCCTCAGCATTCTGAATTATTCACACACTTACAGGCAAGGGGATTTGTCAAGTGTTTTTAATCTTCATAACATTTAGAAATCAAGCGCACATAACTGAGCTGTTTAAAATACCAGTCCAAAATCCACCCTATTACTTTAAAGTACCATATCAAATGTATTTTCCTATTAATTGTGGATGCAAATATCTCAGTGCATAGCCTAGACCAGATATATAACCTATAATGAGATCTAACACAAAACAGATATTTTTTCACATATTTCATTAAATAATATGACCTAATTTATCCTGGCTGAACAGACTTAGTCTGGCCAAATGCTGTTGTTAATCATACTTCAGAATTCTCATGAGAATCAAGGGAAATTCTAGCAAGAAGATGTAAATCACTCTTAACTTATAGGGCAGATAAATAATGCTTTGGTTTTGTATTTCTTATTAATGAATGTAATCAAAGTACATAAAATATAAACACTCAAAGCCTGTTCTGTGCCCTCAGGGAACCCCTTTCACCCTCCCAGTGCAGTAAATCTGCATATAGCAGGATAAGTTCCATTAATACAGTTATAAAATATATGGGTGTATACGATTAACAGCTTAAAAAAACAAAAATCATACTGTAAATTATGTGATTGAGTGAAATTGTATGTATATTTTTCAAGTCTTCAGAATAGTTGAAGTTTTAACTTATTTCAAATTTTTAAGTTGAAATCTATTCATATTTGGAAATTTTGTACAACCTTGTAAAGTTAAATACTATGTCACTGTAATTTATTTTTGTTGTCATATATTGACACATGCTCATTTATATATGAAGTGTACTGTTTATCAATTGCTTCTAAGGCAGCAATAAAAACATGAAAGTTGTTCTCATTCTCCTGTCACAGCTGTCATTTATCTCAAGCAGATTTTTTGACTGTACATTGATGCATTCAATCTATTTCCTCAAAAAAATGCAGACAATATTTTACTAAGTTCTAACTGTCTCTCTCTACAATAAATTAATTTGAGGGTGATTCTTGCCTGTTCAGATAAAAGAGTTGGATAAAGAATCCCTAAGAAGAGATAACCATTTTGTAGAATCATAGAACAGTTTGAGTTGGAAGGAACCTTACAGATCATCTAGTGCCACTCTCTCCTGCCACAGGCAGGGTTGCCACTCACTAGATCAGACTGGAAGAGGGCAAACAGTTTCCAGTACACTGAGGAGCTCTTGTTGCTACAAAATACAGTCATCTACAGATTTTAAAGTGTCATATCTAAAACCACTGTAAAACAAAAGGCGTGTGAGACATCCAGTCCAGACTTCCTGGTCTAATTCTCCCTTCCGATTATTACACCCTATTGATAGTCCAGGCTGGCAGTAACGAAGTTGCTGAGAAAAGTCTCAGGACTATCAAGAGAGACTTCAGGGGACTGGGGCGGGTAGTCGAGGGGGCGGGTGTGCAGGTGGTGTTTTCTTCTATACCTTCAGTGGCAGGACAGGATACTGAGAGGTACCAAAAAACACACATCAAAAATAAATGGCTTAAAAGTTGGTGCAAACACAGGAACTTTGGGTTTTTTGACCACGGGGCAACTTACTTGGCACCTGGCATGATGGCAGCAAATGGAAGTAGCCTGTCTCTGAAGGAGAGGAGGATCTTAGCTGAGGAACTAGTAGGACTCATTGAAAGGTCTTTAAACTAGGTATGAAGGAGGAAGGGGATAAATGACCATCGCCTTGATGGGCGATGACAGTGAAGTTCAAAGGGATGGACCGAGGCAGGAGGGTGTTGGGGATGCTACTGTTCTAGGGGAATCTAGATCCTCTATAAAGGCGGTGAGACGAAAAGCCCAGCTGAAGTGCCTTTATACCAATGCGTGCAGCCTGGGAAATAAGCAGGACAATATGGAAACCGTGATGTGCTTAGAAAGTTATGACCTTGTTGCTATCACTGAAACATGGTGGGATGACTGCCATAACTGGAATACCACCATTGAGGACTATCGGCTCTTTAGAAGAGATAGGCTAGGTGGGAAGGGTGGGGGAGTTGCCCTCAATGTCAAAGAGTGGATAGACTGTGAGGAGCATAATCTGAGAAACGGTCAGGAACAGGTTGAGAGCCTGTGGGTTAGAATTAGGGATGGGTCTAGCAAACCAGCTGGCGATAGGAGTATACTACAGGCCATCTGATCAAGGGGAGACTGTTGATGAGACTTTCTTGCTTCAGACACGGGAGGCTTCATGCTCACGGGCTCTTGTCCTGATGGTGGACTTCAGCCATCCAGATATCTCTTGGAAAGGCCACATGGGGAGTTGCAAGAGGTCTAGGAGGCTCCTGGAATGTGTTGATGATAACTTTCAGGTCCAGGTGTTGGACAGACTGACCAGAGGTGAAGAGTTGCTGGACCTGCTGCTCACCAATGCAGAGGAAATCATTAAAGGTGCTAAGGTTGGAGGCAGCCTGGGTTGCCATGACTGTGCCCTGGTCAAGTTCGTGATCTCGAGGGATGTGGGCCTGGTGAAGAGCGGCGTCAGGACCCTGAACTTTGGAAGAGCAAACTTTAAGCTGTTCAATGGACTGTAGGCTGAGATCCCCTGGAATGCTGTCTTTAAAAAAAAAGATGTTGAGGAGAGCTGGCTACTCTTCAAGGATGCCTTCCTGAGAGCGCAAGAACTCTCCACCCCTCTGAATAAGAAAGCAGGCAGAGGAGATAGGAAGCCAGCATGGCTCGGTAAGGACCTGCTGGGCGTGCTGAGGGTGAAGAAAGAACAAGTTCTGGAAACAAAGGTGTGTCACCTGGGAAGAATATAGGGTTGCCATCTGGACTTGCAGACGTGGGATCAGGAAAGCCAAGGCACAGGCAGAACTGAACTTGGCGAGGGATGTGAAAAACAATAGGAAGACTTTCTACAGGTACCTTGGCCAGAAGAGACAGGCCAAAGTGAGTGTACCTCCTTTGGTAAATGTAAAAGGAAAATTTGCTTCAAGGGATGAAGAGAAGGCTGAGGTACTGAATGAGTTCTTTGCCTCCGTCTTCACTGGCGGCCAGGATTCCAGTACTTCTCACGTCCCTGAGCCCTGCATCCTTAAGCCTCCAGGTGAGGACCGGGGTGGTAAATCCCCCCCCGCTGTGAGGACACAGCAGGTTTGAGACCGCCTCATGAGACTGAACTCATACAAGTCTATGGGGCCGGATGGCATGCAGCCCAGGGTTCTGAAGGAGCTGGCTGAGGTGGTTGTCATATTTGAAAAGTCGTGGCTGCCAGGTGAGGTCCCAGATGACTGGAGGAAGGGTCATGCCACTCCCATTTACAAGAAAGGGAGCAAGGAGGATCCCAGGAACTACAGGCCAGTGAGTCTCACCTTTTGCCTGGGAAGATCATGGAACAGATCATCCTGGATAACATGCTTGATCACATGAGGAATGAGCGTGTGATCCGAGACAGCCAGCACGGCTTCACCAAGGGAGGGTCATGCTTGACCAATTTGGTGGCCTTCTATGATGGAGTGATGGCATTGGTGGACAAGGGGAAGGCAACAAATGTCATTTACCTGGACTTGAGCAAGACCTTTGACATGGTCCCCCACCACATCCTTATCTCCAAATTGGAGGGATGTGGATTTGATGGGTGGATCACTCGATGGATAAGAAACTGGTTGAAAGGCCGCAGACAGAGTGCAGTCATCAATGGCTCCATGTCCAGGTGAAGACCAGTAACGAGCAACGTCCCCCAGGGGTCTGTCTTGGGACTGATACTCTTTAACATCTTTATCAATGACAACAATGACGGAATTGAGTGCACCCTCAGCAAGTTTGCTGATGACACCAAGCTGAGTGGTGCCATCGACACGGTTGAAGAAAGGGATTCCATTCAGAGGGACCTCAACAGGCTTGAAAGGTGAGCCCGGGTAAACCTGATGAGGTTCAACACAGCAAAGTGCAGAGTTTTGCACTTGGGCCAGAGGAATCCCAGGCATCCCTACAGACTGGAAGGAACAGTCCTTGAGAGCAGCCCTGTGGAGAAGAACCTGGGGGTCTTGATAGATGAAAACTTAACATGAGCCAGCAGTGTGCCCTTGTGGCTTGGAAGGCAAATGGTGTCCTGGGCTCCATCAGAAGAGGGGTGGCCAGCAGGGACAGGGAGGTGATTGTCCCCCTCTACTCTGCTCTTGTGAGGCCCCATCTGGAGTACTGCGTCCAGGTCTGGATCCCCCAGTATAAGAAAGACAGGGAGCTGATGGAGAGAGTCCAGAGGAGAGTGACGAAGATGATCAGGGGACTGGAGCACCTGCCCTATGAAGACAGGCTGAGGGAGCTGGGCTTGTTCAGCCTGGAGAAAAGAAGGCTGCAGGGTGACCTCATTGCAGCCTTTCAGTACGTAAAGGAAGCCTTTAGGCAAACAGGAGGGGAATCAATACTTTGAAAGGGTTGATAACAGCGGGACAAAGGGAAATGGTTTTATGTTGAGGGAGGGGAGATTTAGGTTGGACATCAGTGGGAAATTCTTTACAGAGAGAGTGGTGAGGTGCTGGAACAGCTTGCCCAGAGAGGTTGTGGATGCCCCGTTCCTGGAGGTGTTCAAGGCCAGATTGGATGGGGCCCTGGGCAGCCTGGTCTAGCATTAAATGGGGAGGTTGGTGGCCCTGCATGTGGCAGGGGGTTTGGAGATTCATGATGCTTGAGGTCCCTTCCAACCCTGGCCATTCTGTGGTTCTGTGATTCTGCGAGCAATGGGCATAGGCAGAGGAGCAAGATAGTTGATTTCTTTTCCTCTTTGCTGATCTTCTGTAAGGGAACTGCTGAATCATGGCCTGAAACTCTGATTGACTACCTGAGGCAAGTAATGAGTCAGCCATGGAAGCACAGGTGTAGGTAATTCACCTGTGCTACCAGAAGGGGTGGAGCCTGGCTCCACCTCTCCTAGATCCCATTTAAGCTCTGACTGCCACTGAGGAAGGATTTTTTTCTAGAGATCACTCCTTGTGGATACTGTTGCAAGCCTACAGCATTGGTAAGTATTTTCAATTTATTATTTTCCTGTTGCAGTAGTCCTATTCAGCCAAACTTTACGGTGAGTTTCTTAATTATAGCATTTGTATATTCATTGATCTTCTGATGATCACAGAATCATAGAATGGCCTGCTTTTGATGCAGCCCAGGATACAGCAGCCTTTGTGTATTGTAAGCATGCACTGCTGGTTTGTGTCCAGCTTTCTGTCCACCAGGATCTTCAAGTTCATCCCCATAGGGTTGCTCTCAATTAGTTTTTCTCCCAGTCTGTTCACATATCCAGGATTGCCCTGACCACAGTGCAGCACCTTGTGCGTGACCTCACTGAATTTCATTAAATTCACATGTCCCCACTTCTCAAGCTTGTTCCGATCCTTCTGGATGGCATGCCTTGTTATATTCTATCAACTCACCATTCAGCTTGGTATTAAATATAAACTTGCTAAAGTGTACACTCAGCCCAACTGTCTCTGCAGTTGACAAAGATGTTGAAGAGCATCAGTCTGAAGGTGGACACTTGGGAGGCACCACTCATTACCAGGATGTAAAACCATTTACTACAGCCCTTTGGCTGCAACTACTGAACAGTTTTATATTCTCTCTTCAAATCCATATCAATTTATTTAGGGATACATATATATTGTGTAAGACTATATCTGAGGCCTTGCACAAGTCCAAGTAGATAGCATCAGTTGTCCTTTGTCCACTAATGCCATCACCCCACCACAGAATGTCACAGATTGTTCAGGCATGATATGTCCTTGGTGAAGTTATGCTGGCTGTCACATACTGCTGTCTTGCCTTGCATGTGCCTTAGCATAGCTTCCAGAAGTATCTGCTTCACAATTTTCCCAGGCACAGAGGTGAGGCTTACTAGCCCATTATTTCCCAGATATTTCTCTCTTTTTTTAAAAAATGGGAGTGTTGCTTCCCGTTTTCCATTCACCCAAGACTTCTCTGGACAGCCAGGACTTCTCATGTGTGACTAAGAGTGGTTTGAAAACCACATCAGCTACTTTCTTCAGGATACTGGGATGCATGTCATTGGGCTCCATAGACTAGTATATGTCCTTTCTCATGAGGCAGTCTTGGACTTGCTTATTTCTTGTACGGGGAATAATTTTGCTCTCACGGTTCATACCCAGAGGTTAAGGGATGTGGGAGGCATGGGAATCCTGGCTGCCAGTGAAGGCTGAGGAAAATAACATGTTAAATACCTCAGTATCCTCCATGTCTGTTCTTAGTATATTATATCCATTCTAAGTATAACAGTGACAGTAACAGGAGTCAGAAATAATAAGCTGTGCTTTATGTGATGATGATTTCTGGGTTATTTCTGCAGTCAAGTGCTAGAAGAAAAACACAAAATGCTAACAAAAAAAAAAAAAGAAGACCATGACCATTGGCCCCATGCAATACAAAATGAAAAAAGGTATATGCTGTGGAGTAGACTTGTATAGATATTATCAGCCAGTTTTCTGGCTGGGTGACATTTGGTCTCTGTCTGTGTCATCAGCCTTTCTATCACTAGCAAATTACAGCTAGTAATACAGATAGTTTTAAGGAACTTCAGACTGACACTGAAGTGAATTTCTGGCTTCTGAATTTCATAATCTAACTCTATCAGGAGGCCTAATATAACTTCTCAGTAATTACTAATTTTTGATTCTCTGAATGCCACTAATGTAAAGGAGTCTGTGCTATACTCCCTAATAAATATGATTCAGCCTGCTTTATTAAATAAAATGATAATGACCTTGATGCTTGTCATTTGGTGGCTAAGCACATTTGTATGATACAAGAAGGAAATGTAAAAGCACAAATCCTTTTATTCAGCTAGTGAGAAGTTTCCTGATGAGGCCTTCAAAACAGGAAAGTTACTTCAGCTTTATTGTGTAAGTGCTGCCAGATGCTGGATTTTTCAACACTTTTGTCAGCCAGCTGATATAAACCTTCATAGCTTTTTGGTGGGCTGCTTAATGCAGCTAGACTTTGCTTTCAGTGAGTTGTTTGTATCACTACTGAAACCACCTACAATGCTTTGAAATAGTAAGTCAGCGGGCAAGCGTGGGAAATTTTTGGCTTAGTGAATATAGTTCAAAGCATTTTTTGTTTATTACATTCAGTTTGGATCAAAGTCTAACAAATATGACACAACCAAAAACTTCAACTGTACTTTTAGGTGCTTTTAGCAGTTTTAAAGATTTGTCATCCTTGTTGAAGCCAGTGTAAATGATAATTACACAAAAGCATTGGCTGACTGTTCTATACAAAACAAACCAGATGTGATCTTGTAGAGAATGAATGGGGATTGCCTTCAAGTTGCTTTAATAGTGAGCATAACAGTTCCAAGAGTCTATTGCATTTATTAATTGTGTTCTCAGCTTAGAAAAGGTGAGAGATTTGAGAAAATAAATGAGGGAACACTCGACTAATGCCTCTCTTATCTTTAAAAACAAAATGCTAGACTTTGTAGAAAGACTATATTTTTTTTCCTACTATGAATGGATCGTGATCCATGAAGGTCACTTGACATGCATACATAGTGACAGAAGGCAAGGCAGAAGCCCATAGACACAAATACAACTCACATGGACAAAAACTTTATACATAGCTTTGACTAGGGTTCTGGTCCTTGTAGAAACTTAATAGAATTCATAGATGTTTACATGTTTTAGTGTTTGTTCTAATACTCACAAAAACCACAATGGCCTGTGTAAATTTCTCTTTTTTTTTTTTTCCAGAGATCTTGGATCAAAATGGAAGATTAGGGAAAAAAATAAGACTTTAATTCCCAAGTTTACCAATAACTACTATTCAGTGCTTAGGGACTGATCCTTATGGCACATATTGTTTTACCCTGTTTTCAGGAGTATTTTATATTTTCATTTGATTAATTAACAGAAACAGCAAACTAGAATAGAAACACAACACAAATAGTAACACAACATATATGCTTAAAAACTCTGAAGCAAAACAGTATGTTCCACTGATAGAAAAGGGGGTTTTATTGACATTCTACTGGTTTAACTTGACGGTTGACCATGTGTAAAGAAAAAGGAGATGGCAGCTTTTTGAAGGGAGAGGAGAGAAGCAAGAAAAAAAAAAGTTATATATGCCTAAATCTTGAACTCCAAAAGAGGGTGTGCACAGCTGTAGGTACTGCTGCAAGAAAGGAATGACAATTGCTATCTTCTCTCTTGATAGAAGAGCATCTTCACTAATGCTGTCAGACCTCCTATCCCCAGCATTTGATTCTTATCTCTAGGACTCTCATCCTGGGGTAGCAAAACTTAGGCTATTATTCTGTTTGAAGGCAAAATGCCTGCAAAGATAGTTCCATGTCTGGTAAATGTGTGCAGATCTTGGCAATAGAATTAGTTGGTGTAGCACAGCAGTCACAATACTTATTTATGATCTACATGGATGAACTAGTAAATACATTGTTGCTTGTGATTTACAATCTTGGGGGCCAAACATAATGCCAAAGTCAAGAATTATCCAATAGACAAAGTAGATAATAAATGATTTAATATGATGTTAAGGATTGCAGTAAGGATTTCAGGGCTCCAGTTGGTGTTGAAGAGAGTACCAGTAACTCAGGTGAGAGTAACTTTTGTTACAAATGAGTTAATGAAGATCAATGAATCAAACAGCTTAGCTGGCACTACAGAAGATGCTGTTTGAGATGGTATTAATCTTTGCACATGAGTTACTTGCAACTAAAATCTATAGGGATGTTCTCTGCACTGAGTATATGATGTGGTATTCAGTGATGCAGTATGTATCCACTTATAGAAATGGAAGTGGTTTTACACATCAGCTGAGCTTCATCCAGGTTGTTGCAGAACGACTCATCTAATGTCTGCATCTAACAGAAGCCAGATGATTCCCTTGTGAAAGAGGCCCAATCAGCTAAAGAGACAGTTCTATTACTAGCTCAAATTAACAACTTTACTGCACATATTTCAAGTTGAAAGTCAGGATTCATCTTGCCATCTGTTGTAAAGGTTGATAAAATCACCATGTGCACAAAACAGGAGCATTTTCCTATCAGTATGTGTTCTTAGGTTACATCTGCCAATATTGCATAGGCACAGACAAGCTGGGCACACTGGCAGGCAGAGCTGTGGTCTCTCATTCTGTTCCAGGAAAGCTCTAGTTTGGAAGGTAGGTGACTTCAACAATATATTAATGTGCTGAAGCAAATTCCTAAACATTGCTGATGAAGTAGTTGCTTTCAAATCAGACCTTTCTTATATCTGACCAGCTCTCTCAGTCAAGGCAAAGGTGGCTTATCCAGCAGCGGTGCACCATGCAGCTCTGTCTTCCCAGCAGAAGATGGGCAATATTGGTGCTGAGTGTAACTAGCCCCAAGTGAACAGGCTACTAAAGTGCTAGTGGTGAGTATACATAATACTGTTAGACAGGTGAGTAAGAAGTATCAGCTTGTTCGTAACATTCCTAGATGAGTACTAAAATAACTAGAATTATAAATGTTGCCTATGCCTGGAATTTCATTTACCTCCAGGTGTTCTTGATCCTTTATCTGTAAAAAATAATAATTATATATAATAATAAGGAGCTGTGGTTGTTTTTTTTTTTTTTTTCTTAAATTTAGTCTTAAATCAACAGTTTGGGATATTTCATATGCATGCATGTAGAACTTACAGACTTGTACAAAACTACAAACTACACTTTGAATTACATCAAGAGAATATGAATCATCAATTCCAAAGTTGAGACTGTAATAAGCTCTGGGGCTCTGATGTGGACTAACTAAAAGAAAAGGTTAAGACTGTGATGGGGCAACCTAACCTAGTAAGAGAGGCCAGATCCTTTAATCCCATAAACACAAAGATGAACTAAATGCTGAAGCAGTAATTCTTGTGCAGAAGTTGATGGTGTTGTATGGCCTCAAAGACCTGTTCAGTAGGTGCCATCTTGCAGAAGTGAGGCAGCTTACCCAGGGTTTGGATGACAGAGGTGGCTGCCAGCAGGACTCCAATGAAATAAACACTGCATCACCGAGGAGTTTGTTCAGCAGGTGTACAGGGAAGGGCTAACAGAGACTCTGGACTGCAGTGGAACAGGTTGTCCAGAAATGTGGTTGATGCCCTGACCCTGAAGACTTTCAAGGCAAGGCTGGATCAGACCCTGGGCAACCCAGTCTAGTTTTGGTGTCCCTGTTCACTGCAGCGGAGTTGAGACAGATGACCTTTAAAGGTCCCTTCCAACTCTAAGGATTCTATGAGTCTGCATCTTGAAATATTCAATCCTCATGGCCTGGGGAGCCTCAGCCCCTCTGCAAAGTAAATGACCAGATTTATGAGGGAGGTTTTCAATTACAGAGCAGCGAGGAGAGCTCAACCTTCAGGGCATTCTTCAAAACTTCAGTGCTGCTTATGACTCAGCAGAATCTGATCATAAGTGAAGTGGCTGGCTGAAATTTGAATGACTTATTTTCCAGATCTAAACTGGAGAGCATAAAACTGGACCTCTAACACATTTCTTATATTTTAAAACTATTTGTAACATTAAAGTAGGGCAGAAAACTACTTTTCACGTATGGAGGAAAAACATGACTTTCCTTTACTCTGAAAGGAGTATTATTATTCAGAGTATGCATGTTGTAGCCATAACAGAAGTTCAGTGCCTGGAAGAGAAATGTGGAGGTCGAACAGCATGCCAGAAATACTTTAAGAGGAGTAAAGACTGTTTAAGACTTTCAAGTCACAAAATCAAAGTCCCTTAGAGGGTGTTTTATTATTTTTAATCCAAGTGAGCTAAGGTGATCTACTTGGCAAGACAAGGGAGGATTTTGTTTTTGTTGTTAGTTTGTTTGTTTTAAATGAAAGAAAAACACTTGATTCCTCTCTGCATTCCACTTTCTAAGACTTTGACTTTATATAGAACTATAGCTTGCGATTTCTTAAACTAGTGTTTCTCAAACAATAAAACACAATGTGAGTATCTTTGCAGAAATCTCAATGCCAAGGAAGAAAATAAGGAAGGTCAGCTGATTTATTGATCTCTGCCTCTGGCTCCTGGATTCTGATCCTCCCCAGCTGTTGTGCAGGACTAGGACTGAGGGCACCCACCAAATTTGGAAAGTCTTTTCCTCATCGCCAAGTGTATCAGTCCAGTACATGTCCCTTATACTCAGGATAATAATGCAGAGAGCATGCTAAAGGCTAGTAGAATTTCTGTTTCATCTCCATGTATCAATATGAAGTGCCACTCTGACAGAAAGATGGGTGAAGCTTTGGTTTCCTACGAAATCCCTACCTGACTGCTGTGCTATATGAGGTCTTTCCCAGGAAGAAATCACTTGGCTGATTTGATTGCAAATTATGCTGAAAGCTTACAGCATAGCCACAGGCGAAGCCAGTGTGCAGTATGCCTAGTCCCTCCATTGTACAGGGATGTGCATTCTTCATCTTTTTCCTTTGAGCAAGCCTACAAACAGAGCTGCCAAGAGAAGACTCAATAGCATAGACTTAATATAACTCTGACATTGAAAGTGCTTTTGGTTTGTGTGTGAAATGTAGGTACAACTGTGGATTGTGCTTATTTTTAATGGAATTAACCCTATAGTTCACAGAGGATAGAAGTCTCAGCCTATTATGCTGTGGCAAATGTGCCAGGCAATTTATCTCTGTGCCCAAATATGAACTCTGTGGAAGAAATTTCAGGGTTTTCTGTTCCTGCTTTGCATAGCACTTTAACTGTGTCACAGAATAAATGTAGACAGGTGTGTTCCTAGTGACACAAACTATACGGAGGATTAACTTATTGTATTTGCATGGCTTCTGCATTGTAGCACATTGTGTTTTTCCAGAAATGTTGTTTTCCCTGTCTTAGTTTGCTGCAAAGATGCTCAGAGTGCAAAAGGACCCTCTGGGAACTGGTAATTAGCAGAGACTGAATAGGAGACTGAACTGGAAAGTCTCTAAAGTACTATATAGATGGAAGAAAATGCATCATTTCTGAAGTATTTCAGTAAACTGTGTCTCTCTGTTATGTGTTTGGAAACTACAGAGAGAAATTAAGACATTTATCAATGTGTCGAAACTTAGTACTTGCAGTAATAGTAGTGATGGTTTATTTTCTGTGTGATATTTGTGTCTAAGCACTTTCTATTCCAAGTAAACTACATGTCAGAAATAACTGTTTTTTGATGATTTTAACATGGAAATAGAATTTAAGAAATGTAACTTGTCTTAAATACAGGAAATTCTTCAAGGTACATAAATCAATTTGCAGCCAACCCTGAAATCTATCTATCCTTTATTATTTAGTAGACGATTCTCTACCTGCAAGACAACAGTGCCATCCACTGATTTATGTACGTTCTTACACAGACATTTAAGATGTTTTTGAAGATCGCTCTACCTTGCTTAAGAGAAGAGAATCCTTTAAATCAAACCAATAAATTAAACATTAATAGTGCTATTTCATAGGCTGCTGGGTTTTAAATTGATTTGATTTTCACATCTACAGAGGGCTTCCCTGCTTTTGCAGGAAGATGACTTCTCTGGTATTTAGACAACTTCTCATCCCCACCTGCCAAAACATTCCAGTGTCATACAAAAATCTGAAGACCATATGGAAGTGAAGATCTTGGTTACAAAATACTAACTCTAATCCATTTGTTGAAGACCTCTCTCTCTCTTGCACACGCGCTGTCTCTATCATAAAATCAACTTCTCTACAAGGGGAAAGTTCATGCATTAGTGCTCCCATGTTTATGGCCATTCATCTATTTTTGTTAAAGAAAGCTGAGAGGTAGGAGAAATTTTTCTTTTAAGCCTTTAATGTTAGTTTTAATGTTAGTTTTTTTCAAATTCAAATTTCACTATAAATGCTTGGAATAGATCCACTATAAATGGATCTAAGAAAAAAGAAAACTCAGTTCTCTGAAGAAATGAGAAGCTATACTTTGATTTTAAGAATCACAAAGCTATTCAAGATACATTTGCATAGTTAAAGGGAGGCTAACCACTGTGTTACTGTTTTTCAGCAGTGCAGTGATGAACTCAAGCCTGTGCAGAAGGGGCCGCATCAAACTGTGCTGTTACTGCTACAGACTTTTACATGTATGTTTACTGCTCTTACTTGCCTGTGGCTGCAAGCTAAGTTACTTTTTACACTTGTTTCCATACAGCATTGTCAGCGGCAGAGTTTTCTCCAGATGATTAGGTTCGTAATAACTGCTGTTCTCAGGAATCACTTCTTAGAATTACAGAATCACAGAATGGTCTGGGTTGAAAAGGACCACAATGGTCATCTAGTTTCAATCCCCCTGCTATGTGCAGAGTCACCAACCATCAGACCAGCCCAGATGCCCAAATGCCTAGAAGCACATCCAGCCTAGCCTTGAATGCCTCCAGGGATGGGACATTCACAAACTCCTTAAGCAACCTGTTCCAGGGTGTCACCACTCTCTGAGTGAAAAACTTCCTCCCAGTATTTAACCTAAATCTTCTTTGTCTCAGTTTAAAACTATTCTGCCTTTTCCTATCACTATCCTTCAATGAGGTCTCCCCTGAGCCTTCTCCACATTTAATTTAAGATATAGCCTTGCAAATATTTCGTATTAAAAGTTTCCAAGTCATTTCACTGAAATTCCGGAGACAATTTTAGAGTTGAACTTTCATACTGTAGCATGACACAAAATATTTGCTAGCTTAAGCAATAACTGTGGTTACATCAGTCTTGGATTGTAAGAGTAAATTAAAATGTGAATTACCCATTGTAAACAGAGATGACATGGTAATTTTACAATAAAGTTTACTGTTAGTCTGGTATGTTTGTATGGCATTCAGGTGATGTTTCATATGTCATAGTAATAAATCAGAGACATCTATGTTTGAAAGAGAATATTTCAAAATTCTAATGATTTTATTAAAAAATAATGTTGGCATATTACTGGCAGGAGAGGGGGAAAGAATAAAAGATAAATCAACAAATCAAGCAAAACATTCCCCTATTAATGTATTAAAGAAGTAGTGGTTTTACTTGTGAAGCAACTTCTCTACAAAGCTCAAGAACAACAAGTAGGTGGCACTGCGCGATCATTTAAGACTTCAGGGCTGGCAGTAGAGGCAGGATGGAGCCAGAACGTGTTTTGAGAAGTACAGCAATCCATCAAACTGTTTTTGTTAAAGTTTAGCATATAAGGATGATTATGCTTTCCTCTTTAAAATTATATGTAGTCTTTTACTGTGAATTATGTTAAATACATAGATAGCTGAGTATCTGTGCCTATAGATCTATATATGTCCACAGTGCTGTAATCCACCCAACTGAAATACAAGTGGATATATATAACGGTAAGTACTTATTCCTAAATGCTGCTCTCTGTATATGTAAAAGCCAGAAGGTAACTTTTCAATCAAATAGTTCTTGATTGTGATTTTCAGATCCGTGTTCTTGATGTGTATCATAAAAGGAGAAAAGAGGACTTGTAACAGAGCTGCACTTAGGACTATTCATCCATCGTTTTCTTCATAGATTGAACAGGAGGGGTCAGCACCATTGCAATCTTTTCCACTTTAAGCATATACATACATTCTATTTCATCCTTCTGTACTACTCTGGAAACTTTTGAGGCTTCCATTTTTAAAGCATGCACCTGAGAAACACAATATCTGAACCTCTGCTACACAGGTTACCCCATTTTCCAAAGCCTGCATTACAGTGTTCACAAACATCTCTGGAAGCAGGGGTCAGGAGAGTGAGCTTGGCCTTCCCAGTGATATTCCGCTCTGCTGCAATTGG
The DNA here is from genome assembly GCA_035772895.1 of Perdix hodgsoniae. Taxonomy (NCBI): domain Eukaryota; kingdom Metazoa; phylum Chordata; class Aves; order Galliformes; family Phasianidae; genus Perdix; species Perdix hodgsoniae. The sequence continues at coordinate 1,848,421 of JAPSGF010000039.1, forward strand.
TCATCTTTTGTGTTGGCCTCTCTCCTGCATGGCCAGCTGGTCTACTGTCTTGCCTCACCTGCTGGGCTCTTGTGTGATGTCCTACATCTTTAAACTCTCTGTGCTGTGCAGAGCTGTGCTGCAATACCAGCCTTGGCCTGTCTGAACAGAAGGACAGGCCCTCCCCAGCTAGAAAGTGGCCCTGGGGGCAGAGAACCTGATATGCCGAATCCTAAGTGCATGGGTTTGCCCATTTCAGAAACTGGGAGCCATTCAGATCTAATTTCACTTTGTTGATTGGATTACGTAGGAAGGTTCTGTTCTAACAAGGAGTTATCAGGAACACTCATTTCTTCACAGGCTCTGAAAGTAAACTGGTCTCCCTGAAATAAATGAATGTTATTTTCCTCCCCTGCTATAACGGATTATAATTTCTTTCACAATTTTTTTTTTATCCTATCAAACCAAATGACAGATGAAAATACTGTAACTCCTCAACAGTCCCACCACCACATACAACGTGAATGCCTGGCTAAGATTTTATCTTATTGTTTTAACAGAAAACAACCACCAAACAAATACAAACAAAAATATCTTTTGAAAGCAAGAGCCAGGAAGCTTAAGAACAAATAACTAGAGACTGGGGAAATAAAGTATTTTCAAGGTATACAAAAAAAGAGATCGGAGTCTGGGAAAGTAATACATGGGAATGGGAAGATAAATATGGTGATGTTAAAAGCTGCAGCACTGACAGCTTGTGTGGGCTTAGTGCTACACTTGTGATGTTTACCTTAGTGCACCACTTTCTGGAGCTGGATGGTTATATGAAGTTTCATATCTGCATGATGTAGTGGAGAAAATCTGGATTCAAAATCTGGTATATGTGAATGTGGAATATCAGAAAAGGCATATCTGAATAAAAATATAAGTAATAATTCTTCCATATATTATAATAACTATTCTAAAGAAATTGCAAATTTTGATGTATTTATTTAGATGCAGAAGAAAAAAAAGTAATTAAACCGTCAATCAGGCCTGCATACATGTGATTATTCGTAAGTGCTGTCCTGCTGACATCACTGGAAATACTCATGAGGACATTGATTCCCAATTTCAGCATTAAATTTTTAATTTGGTATATAAGCATAGCTCTCCTTCATTGGTTTTCTCTATCAATAAACATTAATGAGAGTCCAGGCCTGGGGACTGTTTATTTTCCTGAGATTCTATTTTGCTAATCAGACTCTACATAAAAGCCTAACAAATTGTGTGAAAACAAAACAAAACATTAGTTTTATGACCACAAATGCACAAACCTTCACAAACATTTTCGCGACTCAATTATAGCTGCCTCCTGATGAAAGTGTAGCTGACAAAGTCATGACAGCAGTGTGCAACCCACAGCCTTTTTTTCAGCTCAGAACCATCTGCATGCTTGCCATTATACATATGTTTAAACTGTTCTTGATTCAGAGATAAGCCCAGGAGCTGGCATACAGCCTCGTGCTGGGGCCATCACCCTTATTCCTATGCAAAAATTAAATAGCTTGTAATTATCTCTGTTAATGATAGGAAAACAGAATTCATGCACTGGGGAAAAGCCTGCCTTGTACATTCATTATACCGCACTTTGAAACATGGTAAAATTTCAAAGCCTGAATTTACGAATAACTGGATGTTTTGTGTCATTTCTGTTGATTGAAGTGAAGCATTTGTCAGTAGCTAAAAAGCATGATATTCTCAGTGATTAATGTCAATTAACAATCCAATTAGCGTGCTCTGTCACAGGTGCCTCCTGCCTTCATTACGCTGCCAGCTTTATCCTGTCCCTCCTGTGGCTGCAATATAGCTCTAGCACTTGGCTGGGCCAGGCTACCAGCAGGTAAAGTTGAACATTTTTTTCTATGTGAGGAAAAATGTTGTTGCTTGTTAGTGTTAATTCCAAAAGACATAGGATTGTGCAGCTCTTGTGCTAGCTGGTTCTCCAGCGCATGGCAGGTTCATGAAGGAGCCTTTAGCACAGCCTGGAAAAAAGTTGAACACGTAGTCCAGGCATGAAGCTGCTCACAATCAGCACAGGTGTCACAGATGACACACACCTGTGAGGACATTTGTGTCTGCTGATGGCTTTCACTCCTCAGAGAAGATAGACATCCAAGCAGAGCACCCTAAAGCTGAAACTTTATCAGAGTAGTTCCTCATGATGAAATCCATAGGGAAAGATAACTATTCCTCTACATTGGAATTGCAGTGTTTAAAGGAAAAGCTGAATAGCATCACTTCTTATTTCTCTGATATTCACCAGTCAGTTCTGAGTTGTTATCTGTTTGACAGTGTAGTCTGGTACATACAATGGTCTGGAAAGAAAGAGAAAAATCTTCCTTTTTCCTCTTGTAAAGGAGTATTATCCAAATGGTTCTTGGCAGCTGATGATAAGAGCACAGCCTGTAATACATTTCTCCAATTAATCTTAGGCAAAAAGCCAGATGTTACTGCATTCAGTTTTCCAAGCCTATAGGAGTGCTTGCACTATTTTTTTTTTTTTTCTTCCTTTGTTTCTTACCACTACAGAGGTGGACGGAGTCAGTATTAGCATAAGTTTTACTATAAGTATTTGCTCAGATACAAGGTAAAATGGAAACAATATCCTCATCACTGACTCTTCTGAAGGTAAGACTTCCGCCACTTTAATAAATTCTTCAGATTTCTAATGCACATTGTCTTAGGAAAAATATTTACATATTCATTTAAATACTAATTGTTCTTTTTTATTATTTTTATGAGCCACTCTGACTTGTAATAGAGATAATGCTGGCTAAAACTGAGTTATATTTACTCCAGAAAAATCTCTTGCAAAAAGGCTTTCTGCACAGAAAAGCAATAGATTTTTTTCAACCTCATTCAACCTCATTACTGCTAATGTTTTACATCTTCAGGAAAGGAACCTTTAAACTGTAAGCAAAATGTAACTTCTTTTATTTCAAACAAAAATAGAGATAAATTATTGTGTTCAGGAATGGGAATGTTCATGGAAACACTTCATTCATGCATTTGTCTTAAAATACTCCTATGTTGCTGAGGAGAGAGGCAAAAGTTCATAAAAACAGGTTACACTGGTGTCGCGGGTTAAGCAAGATCTACCTGTGCCCGTGACAGGGGGGCAG
>JAPSGF010000039.1:1851573-1915660 GCA_035772895.1 Perdix hodgsoniae
GATGTGGAATACTGATAGCAAAATTACAAAAGTATTAAACCATGACAACTGGGTTGTTTTTTGTGTTTATTTTTAATCAGAAACCACGTACTAAATGAAGAAAAAGACCTGTATAGGCAGGGAATGGTATGTACATACAAACTGTATGTCCCATACATACAAACTGTATGTTAAAATGATGTGTATTTTCAGTAGCAAACTTCTAGGCTGGTTGGTTGTTTTGAAAAGTAATGTCAGGAAACCTACCATGGTACTTTTACCTTCAGATTTGGGCAGGATATGAATTGGTAGCCAAATGTCAGAGGCTATCTCTGTGGAAGGTTTTCTATCCCTCTCTTATGTGAGAAAGAGTTAGAAGGAGATAATTGTACCTGCAGCCAGATTTAACTCTCTTTTTCCTTAAACAGATGTGAAGTACTGTCTGCAAACCAAGTAGGAATCCCAAAACAGGGATACAGCTCTGATTGCAGAGACAGGCTTCTTCTCAGAACAGTGGTCATCAGTGACACAGGCGCAGACCTGGGGCTAACGGCAGTTCTACCACCTCATGGCTATCAGCTTCTGAACTGGTCCACCTCCTTCTTGTACTTCCACTTTTGTAAAAGGGACAAAAGTGATTACAGTGAGATTGCTGGGTGTTGCTTACAAGACCAGCTTCTTAAATTACCAAGAAACTGCTCTGAAAAAAAATAGCAGAGGTTCAAATTCATTTCTAGCTTGAACCACGAGACTTTCCCAGTACTTGCAATTGTTACAAAACAGTTCACTGGTTTCCTACAAAGTTAGCATCGTTATTTTCTTAGCGATGTTTTTTTCTTTTCTTTGTGTTTTCACTGACTGTCTTACTACACAGGCTCTTATATTTCAGAAGCTACATGATGGACATGCTAAGCCTGGGATTCACTGTGATGTACTTCACTTTTGAAGGAATGCCGTGTATATCCTATAAACTGGGGTTATGACTCTCCACATGTGAAAGTGTCTATAAGCTGCTTTTTCTTGCAGCCAGCAGGAACTAGTGAAGCACTGAAGTTCTCCTAGTAGTATAGTGTTATGGAAATCATGTTTCTTACTATTTCTTTTTCTCCAGTCTGATGGAATACATTTTTATTTTAAAGGTGAACACATAGCCTTTCAACCGTGTGTCTCTAAAAAAACTGTAGGATTTTTCCATGAACTCAATCTCAGTCTTTAAAATGTAGAATATGATTTAGAGACCAAGATGATAGTGTAATTGCTTTTTTACTTTCTCTGTCTGTACAATGTGTGCTACCTATGTACAGGATGCCATAAAATGTAATAACATCCATTCAGTGTTCTGAGGAGATTTTATATCACATAAAAAAACTACTTATGCACAATTCCTACCTTAACTTACTCTACACAGAACTCTTTGGGAGCCCTGATGAAGCAGTATTTGAAGAAAGATTTTGGTGAGAGTTTGAAATAATGATTAGAAAGTAAAATAAATCTAAAAGATGAAGAAAAAAGTAAGATATATTGCTTATTGCTTTCCCCTGGATTTTTGGTGCCAGATGGTGCCATGACTCGTCTGACTAAATGTCCACAAAGCAAAAAAGCATATTAAGAGAGTTACTTTTTCTCTCCACATAAGGATGAGATGCATTTCTCAGCAGTAATAATGGAAGTGCAAGCCTTCTTTATGATCTGGTTTTCATCCATTCACTTTGAGGTAGAAGGGGAGGCACTCAATCTTATACCATGATAAAACTTTTTATATTGTGCAAGAAGTGCTTGAATCATCCCAAGTCCTGGCATGTCCGGTACCTGATAAAGCTAGAAGAACAGAGAAATCAGATCAAATGCTATATGACAGGATTTGAAAGCCGGGAACAGATTGTTATATGCTGAACTTTCAGAGAAAATTGTACTTATTAAACATTAACTTACATTCAAGCTATTATGTTTACTGATTTTTTAGTTTTGAATCAGTGATGTGATCTGAGGTATGTCATGTTGTGTGACTTTTTGTCCTAAAATTCTGTCCTTGGAATGAGGGTAGGATTTAGCACATGGCTAGTAGTTGATGATTGCTTCAAATTCTAGTATAACCTTTCATTTCCAGTGCATAAAGGCCCAATAGCAATGCTATTAAAAGTTATTAGCTGTAACAATCACCTTATCTGAGAAGAAATTTTGTAATTCAGGAAAACATTCTGACTTATTAACCTTGCAGTTTCTTCATGCTCCTATTCACAACAGCTTTTGTACATCATGAGTAATTTCCTAAGGAATAAAAATTTCTAGCTTATTTGTCCCAGTTAGTGGGGACAAAAGGCACCATTCTCATTTCATCTTTCTGGATGCTGCTTTGGATGGTGGTGAGGGAAACACAATTCTTACATTTCTTCCCTAGGCATAACCTTTGCAGGGCAGTCATTTTTATGCATAGTATTTCACAGAAGTTAAATGGGATCGTATTTGTGTCCTCGCTGTCTCATCCCACTTCCCCCAGAAACAAACAAAAAAAAACCTCCAAAAAGCACTCATGTCCTCTGCCTTTTCTATCATTAGCATTTCCTAAATATTGCTGCTAAATTTTGTGACTTCATTACATTTTATTTCCTGTCAGGTAGAAGTAACAAATTAAAATCTGCTTTCCTCCCTTGTCTTACTAGAATCTGTGGAGACATGTTTGTAATAAAACACATTCAGGAAGGAGGCTTTCCTTATAGGGTGTCAATTTTGATCAACCTTGTTTCAATATTAAGATAAAATGGTTTGGTAATTGGACGAGAGCGGATTTAGGAGCAATTAGTCTGAATTTCAGCTGCAGTTAAAGAAACTTGTGTAGTGCCAAAGATACAAATTCCGGTCATTTGTGACTTATTAAATGATCGGTGTATAGCCCGCCCCCCCACCCCTCTTTGAGGACTGAAACCTGCATGGTATGTTCAGGGAATTCCACAGTCTGATAGCTGAAGTGGAAGATGATCTGCAGGCTGGTGAGCTGGAGCATATTCAAGATCTAAGCTACCGCTGTGACTGTTTTACAGCCAAAACGAGCAGAAATTGAAGTTTCCCTTTTAATACTTCCAAGCTTTTTTTGTAGATTCATTCTCTTTTCTCTTTTTCAATAAATATATATTAAAAAAAAAGATATGTTTTCTGACCCGACTGCAAGCAAGATAAGAAGTTACTGCATCTTCCTTCTTCTATCGTTTAGAATTTTTAGAACTGACTTCATGAAATAATCTCAAATGTTGTCTTCATGATAACCCCTTTCACCCATTCAGACGGTGATTTTTGGCTTGTTTTCTTTAGGTCAATGTCAGCCTAACTAATGTTTTGTATTAACTAAATTTTCTTCTTTCATGAAAAATTTCAGCAGCCTTCACATAAACAGTACATGGTATGTTTGTGCTTGTTCTAATTTACCTGTGTAAATCACTCTCTTCTGTGCTGTGGAACTTTTAGAGGGCTGTGATGTAACTGTTCTGTCTAATTCAGTATCCTGATAACAAGATGTAGTCACTGAGGCAGAGAAGAATATTGGGATCTACTTAATCTCTTTCCTGTCTGTTCACTTGAGTATGGTTTGGGCAAGAAATCTCTTGAAGTAGGAGCATCATGGTGTTTTCATGGCAGAGTTTAAAGGCTGCTAGAATACTTCCTTCTATTTTTTTTATTTAGTTTGTTTGCTGTTTTTGTTTTGTTTTGTTTTAAGAAATGCTCAGTTTGTTAACTGTAATCTAGTCTGAAAATTTGACAATGAAAGCATAATGTCATCTCATGCTTTCAGACCAAGTGAAGCAACTGATTGACTGCTCATTCTATGTAACCTTTGAAATGTGCATAAAGGGTGGTGGAAGATCTACTTTTGCTCAGTCATTGCACATCTTTCAAGAGAATTTTAAGAGCAAGATTTCAGCTCTCTAAAACATCAGACAGATCTGCAATGTGGATGCTACACCACACTGATAGGAGCTCCTACCAAAGTCCTGTCTACTGTATATCTTTGCTATTTCTGTGGAACACAAGTACTGTCACTATGTAGCATATGTTCTTTCAGCCTAATGTTATTGTATATGAAAAAAATACAGGACTTGATCATTAACTTAGATCTCTATTAGATTCTGAACTGAATACTACAGCTAAGAGTTTGCTAGTAAATGCATTTGCTTCTTTAACTGTCCATACAAAACTAACCAATTTCTGTCAAAAGTTGGATGAACTAATGTAAAAATATAATACTGTCAATCTGCCCCAGATTAGGATGTCTGGCATCCTAATGAATATAGCCTTGTGTTAGACAGCAGATTTTTCTAGTTGTGTTAGAATGACTGCCCTGTACTACTGCATACACATCTGTTTCTGCCATCTCTGGTGTGTTGCACATAGACTGGGTTAGTTTTTCATTTGGTCCTCTTTGGCTGGAGGCACAAGAGAAGTGGGAACCATGTTAATGGAGAAAGAGGAAGTCACTATATTACAAACAAAAAAACCCTCGATATTCTGCTTAGAGAATAGAGCAAAGATTATAAGGATATAATGCACATTTATTGCTTTAATTCATCTAAATTTAACTGGATTTGAGATTATTATTTTTTTTTATCTCTTACTATTTTCATGAGGTGAATTATTGAAATACTTCTGAACAGGTCTGGTAGGCCTCATGAAGGTCTGTTTGTTCGCTTCAAAAGACCACAATGAAGAAAGAAACCATCTCAGGTGGGCGGAAGTATTAAAATAACCCATGTGGCTTGAGTTTACACAGTGAAGTATAGAAGTCTGTCAGATGTTTGAAGCCAGTTATCTCTTATCCTGAAATGATTCAGGGACATAGCTATTCCCCTTGGGGTCATCTTCTATGCAGGAGATATCTTCAGAGGCTGAAATGAATTGGAAAACAACAGGAGCTGAACTCTTGAGTGTCTCCTTTACTGTAACCCTGTGAAATGTTAACCACAAATGTTGTCTTTTTTTTTTTTTTCCCCTCCTAAAACACTGAAAACATCTCTGACGGAGATCTTCAAATCTAAGAGAATAAAACCAAATCCCCTTACAAAATTGAAAAAGGATTTAAAATAAATGCAGAGAGGGTTGTGAAATTATTGGCATTGTAGGTGCTGGTCATACTTTATCATTTTTGTACTTTGGAGTTGAAATTTATCCGATTTAATTTGTCAGTCTGATATCTGTGTAACACCAATAAGTCAGATTTTCCCTGACTTTCACAGAAATCTTACTTCAGTGAACTTGTAAAGATGCAAAAATCAGGATAGAATGTTGTTCGGTTTGCTCCTCAATGTACTGTGTAGCTCTGTGTCATGTTACCGTGAACACACATTATGCTTCTTTTCCTCACAAATAACATGCTTACCATATTTTCAGTAACTTTTGTGATAAGCCTGTTGAGCACCAAAATTTCTCAAAGCTTTTATGATATTTTTTAAACAACATTCTTGCAAATGTCAGTGGCTATTAACATCTGAATCAAGCTGTTCCCAGTTCATGTGACTGGAAATGGTGCCCAGAGCAAAAAAAGCCAGACATGCTGACTCTCATATAAGCGTAGTCTGTTTGGAAAAGTTACCACTGAATGCAAGTTGAAGTTGCTGATTCCACCTCAGAATACATTCTGGCAGGAAATAAGGTAAGGCTGCATGATGACCATTTTAATATTATTTTTACTAGAGGTATGTTTTAGGAATGGTCTGACATCTGGAGGAAAACATGATGAGCTGCTAAATAAGGATTCTGGCTGGACACAGGGCTAACTGGCTCACACTTTGCTGGCAGTATCTGAAACACTCCTGGGATTATTTTGGAATTATCTCACAGGAAAGATGGTTGAATTTGGAATTTTAACTTATAGCCACCCTGGGGAGCAGTTCTGAATGGCCTTATGTTCTTAAGAGGTTTTCCACTCTCTAAGTAGGTGGAATGCCATGCAGTAACCAGCTGTGCATTAAAGGCAAAGGGACTTACAGCAATGAAAAAGGAAAGAGATGAACTGAACTCTGTGCATATGTGAATGAGACCAATTTGGTTTGTTGTATGGGTAGCATCAAAAACAGAAAAATATACCAGTCTGATATGACTGGACAAGAAGGAGCTGCAGACATATGCATGCTTTTCACCTCCAAAACTGTTAGTACAGCTAAATATATTTCAGACTTAACACATTGACATATGCACATCAGAAATTGGAAGGTCTAGGAACACAGCAGAAAATATGTAACTGAATCACTAACTGCTTATGAAGTTTCTATTCCAGAGCAGAAAAGATTTTTTGTTTTTATAAAAAAAAAAATAAGATAAAAATGGATCATGATTAGAGATCCATATGGGTAATCTAACTTTCACCTGATGTTTAAGAATAAGGCCTTTTTAAGACCACACCCTGGATGGCCTATGACAGTTAAGATGCATGAGGAGTTAAGATGCTACTTTCCAGAATTGCAGAATGGTTTAGGTTGGAAAGGACCTCTGTAGACCATCTGGTCCAAATTGAAACTTTAGGGAAGGAGTTACACAAGGGATAGTAACTCTTCCCTACCCTCCAGCCACCCTTACTTATTTTAAGTGAAACTACCCAGTGTTGCTTGGTTGCTCTGGGCTATACAGAAATAAACATCTCTGGCAGCACAGCCCTCTCCTAGTACTTCATGGTGGCTTTGAGTCCTAACGCTATAGAGAAATCTGTTGAAGCAGTGGCTTCATCAACTGCAGTCCTTTACACTTCATTTCTGTTCTCTTTATTTCCTACCTTGCTTACAGTGTTTGCTAATGTAGGAGAAGCACAACGAAATAGCTATTCCATACTTTTGCTGTCATCACAAGAGGATTGCTGCTTTGTCAGCCCAATGATTATGTACCTATGGAAGTATAGTGCAGAATATAGCAAGTGCCCATGTAGCACTTCTGTATAATCATAGGACTCAAGAGTACCTAGTGGAATAGGGGTAGTTCTTGTTTATTTGTTTGTGTTTTTTTTTTTTTTTCATTTCTTTCATCATATAAGTTTTTTCCTTTTCTGCACACTTTCAGAAAAACTTGTTTGACAAAGAATGTTTTTACCATGTTTTTCAAACAACCTTTGTGTAGTATCAAACAATTTGTACTCACCCCAGCTATGTTGCATGTGTATTTTGATTTCAACACAAATCTTCCAAGAAAAATATGATGAGTGTGTTAATACCTCATTATCTGCTGTTTATTTGTTTATAGCAGCTCTTGTCCAGTCTTCCAAGATCTGCAACAGATCTTCCTCAGTTGGATTCTTACCATTTCTAATTGTTAAAAATTTATGAGCTGTCTAGAGATGTCAGTAGGGGTACTCTTAGAAAGACAAGAAGCAATATTCTGAGCACTTAAAAATAACTAACCAGGTAGGTAGCTTAGTACATTGGACTCATTTTTTTCTATTTGGGATGATGAATGAGGTAACAAAATATACATAGTTTCAGTGGATACTTCTTCAAGCACCAAAAACTGTCTGAAGTGTATGCAAAAACCACAAACTTTTTAGATAACTAATACGATATAGTCCAGTCACATCTAAGTGCTTGTAGAAACCAGTTGTGCTCAAGAATACAGAATAATTTTAAATCATCTTGTGTTCAAGGTTTTATTAAAATATATATATTTTGAATTTCATGTAGTCATTAGAAAAAAATACTTCTATAAAGCAGTAATCAAGATGTGCTAGGTAAAAAATGTATTTTAATAGTAAGTAAACATAGTTCTGAAATAGTATTGAAATCAATTCTAATTATTGGAGTTCTTGTTCTCTATATGATTTTTGTAATGTACTTACATCTTAGCCATCAAAAGGCTACAAGTTAAAAATACCTTTTAAATTCAGCAGTTCTCAAAGTATCTCATACCTCCCACTAATTATTTTTGCAGATAGTTTGCATATATACACCTCCTACACCACTTAATTGGATCAAACATTTTTGCATTTTGTAACATAGTAAGAATAGAGTTCTTTGTTCCATCTGAAGTCAACAGATGTTTATGCAGTCAGAATTGTAATTTTTACTGAGGCTAAGTAACCTACAATGACATCTTCCCATCTGAACATAAAGATACACTGTTTCATTGTGTAGAATTAGTTTTTCCCCAACTCTTAATTAATATACTGAACAGAAGCTTTTTCCACTTCATGCAGCAACTGGGGCTTTTTGTGTCTTTCCAATTTTAACACAACTGTTTATTTAAACTGTACAGCAGTTTACATTTACACTATCATTTTAACCTCAATTTTAAATTATATTCCCTAAAGCTGATTTTACACATACCCATCATGCAATGTTTTGCACTTATTTTCATAATAGAAGAAAATGTGGAATGAAACAATCAACAAAGAATCTGAACAGCTAATGCTACATACAATAATTAAAAGAATATTTAAGTAAGTTGACTGTTCATCTTTTTGAAACATTTGCAATGCTACATCTCAATATTTGCACAAAGAATATTTTTTAGGTCACCGAATAAGGTATTTCTATTTTCTGTGCACGCTTCCTTCTGAAAATAGCAGGCATGATATTTTCATTTTCAGGCTACACCAACTATAATATCAAGGGTTCTCAGACACAGTTAGAATTGACCCTAACTGCAGGAACAAGGCAGCTGTGCCAAAACACATGTTTAAATAAGTATATAAACACAGAATACTTGACCAGTAGTGTTGCCTCAGGAATTTTCTGAAATCTTCCATACAATTCAAGTTGTAGTCAGTAACAAAGGCAGTGTTATTAATAAGCTATTTGGGATGATGTCAATTTAAAGAACTGTAACTGTTGACAATTGTAGGAAATGAATTAAAAATACATTAAAATCTATATACATAGGAAGTCCAATCTTTTGACTTCCATTTTTCATTAGAATATTAGATCCTGCATTCTTCTAAATAAAAATTTACTCAAAGCTAATTCCAATTCTTGCCTGTATTATCAGCCTTAGAGCTCTTTTAGTGTAATGCCATCTGATTTCCTTTCTGGTACATAGTTGGATTTTCACATCAGGAGAAGTATCAGACTGCAAATAATGCAAAATTTCACTCAGAAACACTGGACTGCTTAGAATCCTCTTACAGCATCTGAAATATTTTGGATAAATACCAAGTCAAAGGGGTAAGAAGAAATTTATTTTGGTCTAATCGAATGTTGGCAATAGTACTGGAAGAAAAATAAAGGCATCATGAACAGTCCATAATGGGAATGAATAACAGTAAATTCAGTAAAGTAGAACTGATGTGATTTGGATGAATTGTCTGTGTGCATTCTGTCACTATTTTTTTCCTCTTTGTTCCTTAGCTTGATGTAAGATTGAGCCATAAAATATTACAGATCACCTAGTATCAACCTATCTGCCATATGTAGAGCTGCCACCCACTGGCTCAGGCTGCCCAGGGCCTCATCCAACTTGGCCTTGGTCACCTCCAGGGATGTGGCATCCACAGTTTCTCTGGATATATTGTGCAAGGGCTTCACTTCTGTCTGAGTAAAGTATCTCCTCTTAAGATCTGACCTAGATCTTACAATTTAAAGCCATTTAAAAACAATACCTACCTTACAAGATACAAAAAAGTAGATATTTATAATTGTTTGATACAGCTCATTTGTAATTTTCCTTAACCTTTAATGAGGTAAGAAAACAAACAAACAAACAAACAAAAAACCCGAAAACCTAAACATAATCTCATCTTCTACTAGCCTTACAGAGTGCGTAGTGCACAGTGAGCCCTTTAGATTAGAGCATGTCAACAATATGGATCCCATGACTAAAACTGCCCTTACATTTGAATATTCCCATTTAGCTAAATTATCTTGCCGCAAAAGCTATAAAATGCGAGTTTGAAAATAAATCTTAGTACTTCAACATGAATAATAATGTGTTCCAGTTACCGAGTAGGAAAAGTTCAGCACTTTAGTATCTGTTGGCAGCAACAGTACGATATACTTTCCTCTACAGTACTCGAGGAGTGATGCATTTAAATGGAAAGAATACTTGATGCTAACATCTAGGCCCAAAGTCAATTCACTCAGAAGCTAGAGAGTTCAAGGCAATTCTCCCTTAGGATGCATTATAGAAAAAACTGATTTGCTATTTGATTTCAACTTCCTTTCTCTAATTCTTCATTTACCTTCTTTCATTTTCCTTAAAACATTACATTGTGATTGAGCTTTTTGTGTTGTATTTATCCCACCTATGTAATATGTAATCTGTTCTGGGCCTTCATATAGCTTATTGCCCTTTGTTGAAGGGCAAAAAATGCTGCCAGATTTAATATTCCTTCATTTCCCACCTTTACACTTACTAAAGCAGTACTGTATATAATTACATGACCGCTGAATTTTACTAAACTAGTAAAAACTAGTAGGCTTTTCTACATAAAGGTATATTTATTGAACTCATCATTTCTGGAAAGCTAATGATTACTGATATTTGTCCATCAGATGCCTCTTCATTGTACTTTTTGCAAAAACTAAAGCAGTGAAAGGCTGGGGAAAGTGACTAAACATAATTGAGTTAATGAGGTTATTCATGTGAGTCTACTTAGGCAATAAGCTTTCTGTGGTAGGAATAGTACTCTCCTAATGTTTTGCTCGGAGTTTAACACGACTGATCCCAGCTGTGAAGGATATGCCTATGAGAAGAAAATGCAGATAATATGAGAGTGAGAACACCCTGAATTATAACATAGAATTGTTTAGTGTTATAAAACTCAAACAGATAAATAGAACCTCTTCTCTCAGGACATACATTTGTCTTGATAATAGACTTCAGGAATAAAGATTCCCATTGCTTACCTTCACAGTGTATCTTGCAGTGTTGACCATACAGATCACAGGTAGGGGAATGGTGTTCAACTACATGTACTGCTAGGCCAAATTCTAAAATCATTTTTTTTCCTTAAATCCTAAACTACTTCAGAAGCCATGAATATTGGAAAACTTCTAATGCAGAAGCAAATAAATAAAATGTCAGATGACAATGTGAATATACCATTTAGAAGTCATGAGTTACCCTGGGCTACACTAAAGCAGTCTAACTGTACTTTAGTAATGCTAAAACTTCATGCAATAATGCCTTGGGTAATACACTGGCTCAGAAAAGACCATGAGGGTTTTGTTAATTGAACATTTAATCTTTTCCCCCCAGGTGGTGTTTTTCCTTGCTGCTGAGTACGTTATGTACAAAATAGAAAAATAACTCCTTTTAGGACATAATTCATCTCTTTTTTTTTTTTTTTTTTAAACATGTACAGAGAAGGCAAACTGCCATAATGACACTTTAAACAAAACCTCTTTAGGTTAAATTTAAGACTACTGCTAAACATTTCAGTTGTGCTTATTGAACAAATTCCTTGAACGTAAATGAAATAGCAATGAAGTATCTCATGTCACTTGATGAATGAGGCTGACCGACTTCAATGTTAGGAAGGGCTTGCTCTATTTTCTAAATAATTTTATGTAAGCTTTTAATATTATGATATTGGCAAGGGTGGGGACAGAGCGTAATAAAACGTTAGCTGGAAAATTTCCTTGCCAACTGTTGCATAAATCAGTGCTTTAGTATTACTTCAGATTCCATAACAAATTTCCTAAAGTGCTCTAGACAGTGACATTTTAAGCTCAAATGTTAAAAGAGAAATTAAAACCTTGAGACATGATGCAAACACTGTCTGAATTATAAATCTCCAAACTGCTTGCTATTTTTCTCAGAATTGAAGATTGCATTAGCTAGATGTAGCTCCTTTTCTATATTTTTTTTCTCAATGAAAACTATCTATAAAAAGATAGAGAAGTTTTTAATATTTCCCTTCTGCTTTTTATAGAATACTGTGAATATTGTGGTAGAGTTTCTCCAAACCTTCCCTTCTGCTGAGTGAAAAGTCTTAACTCCTTCAGTCTTTCATCACAGGGAGGATACTCCAGACATTTGATCATAACTCTGGTCCTCCTTTGGACCCTCTCTAGACTGCTTGCATCTTTTCTGAGTTTTGGGGACCAGAATTGGACATAGTATTCCATGTGTCACCTGACAAGTGCTGAGTGGAATTTTCAAATCTCTCTATATCTGCTGGTAATGTACCTGCAGATGCAGCCCAGAATCCAATTTGCCTTTGCTGCAGCAACACATCGCTGTGTCACATCCAGTTTGTTTTCCACCAGGACCTAAAACAAGGTTGCTTCCCATCTACACAGTCGCTAGCCAGTACTAGGGATTTTGGTTATGTACTCCCAGGTGTGGAACCTTGTACATTTTTTTGTTCAGCTTTATTCAGTTCTTGCTTACCCACTCTCCCAACCTGTATCATAAGATGTCTCTTCCTTCTGACATGTGCACCTCACCACCCAGTCTATTGTCATCTGCAAACTTGATGATGGTGCTTTCCGGTCTTGCCATCCAGATCACTGGTGAAGATGTTGACTAGCATGGGGCTCAGTATCAGTCCCTGAGGGACCCTACGTGTCCCTCATGCTACCCTGAATAAAAAGCAGCTCTGTTTGAATTGTGACACAGAAAAAAGAATGAATGTCCACTCAACTTTCTCACAAAGGTGAAGTGAATTTTCTGCAGAGAGACAAAGAAAGTTTACTAAGTATTGCAGATAAAATAGTTGATTAAAAAGAATGCCTTTTAGATTATCAGTCATATCTTGCCAATATTTGAAAAACACAGACATTAATGTTTAATGGTGTTAACTTATAGTCAGGATATGGGAAGAAGAAGTAAAGCTCATTATAGTAATCTGTAGCATTGTGTGAAAGAAACTGATGTTTAGCACAGTGTGCTTCTACTAATTATCAGGTAACAATTAAGAAATTGGAGATCCTCCTTCCATCATAGCCACAGATGTGAAATTTGATCCAGTGAAGGTCTTGGATTAAAAAATCAAAAGAGAATTATGTGATGATACATCATTTAAGGACAGAAAATTTAACACACATATAAGAGAATGAGGATGAGAAGCAGAATGAAGAAACAGCCTTGCAGAGGACACCAAATTGGAAAGTAGCAAAAAAATTTAGGACTTCAAAGTGATCAATGATTTCAGACAAATAAATGAATGAAATAAAATTACAGGAGAAGAAATGCTGTTTTGTAGACAGAAGCAAATCACGTGTCATGTGAAGAACATTCTTGGTCTGCAGATGACCTTAGAGAAATCATGCAACAAAGTGAGATACAAAACAAAAAAAAAATATTGGATTCAGTGCTGAAGATGAAGTTAAAGAAATCTTGTTCAGAATGAGAAGTTCAGCACATTACTATGTTACTAAATACTAGTTACTATGAGACTAAATAGTAGGTACAGTGCAGACATTGAATTGAGATAGAAAGATGTGAGAATAAAAAAGATTGAGATTAGGTACAGTGATCAGGTATAGTAATGTGGCAAAATTTTAACTTTCTCCTGCTCACAGGAGAGACTTCTAATCCCTAACTAGATCATACTAGATGCCTTAGGCATTTAGCCCTATAAAAGCTGTAGTTCATTGATGGTCTCTATGTATGACATAACACAATACAAAAGCATCATCAACTTAATTGTATCTCATGACCTTTATCAGGGCAGCTGTGTTATTCAGCAGCATCTTTATTCTTTTGTCTTACTTTAGACAAATAGATTGCCAGCTGTTCATCTACAGGGTTTACAGCTTTACAGAGACAATCAGCATCAGAACTCAGCTTACTATGATAACCATTCAGCTGACAATAGGAAAGCCATGTTAACTACAAAAACAGTAGGAATTTGTTGTGGTAATTAGTCTTTGAGAGCCTATCACCGATAATTAATCCGGTATATACAACATAAGTTGCTTATTGAACTCACTTGATGTGTATGTTGTACTGCAGCTACCTTAGAGCAGATAAGTCTTACCTAAATACTTCAGCCCAATCAGTCAGGTCTGTTGGAAATTAGAAACTATTGCAGTTGGGTGGATTTGTAGCATGGCAGATGCTCTGTGATTCTGTGGCTGATTATCTGCTACTGTCCCCTATGATGACTGCTTTATTATGCTGCAGGTAACAGCACAGGCAAATGAAAAATATACTTGAATACAGAACAAGTTAATTGCACCAGTGACAAAATACAGTTCTGAGGTACTTGGAGGGATAATCAAAATAATGGTCTGCATGCATTTTCTGCATGGGAACTTAGTGAATAAGAGCTAGTCTTCTGAAGAAGTGACTCAATCTAGGAAGCTGTGTGTGGCTATGCAGTATTTCAGCTAGCTTTTTTTCTACATAAGAAGCCAGAAAGAATAGTACTTAATAGCTCACATCAGGTTTGACTAATTCTCCTTAATTTCCTGGTCTCTTTTCCCATAATATTGAACTATATGCACATTTAAGACCAACTAAGTCTGCAAATGTATATACAGGGCAAGGATTTTACTAAGGAGGGGCCACGGCTCAACCACCCAATCCTTAAAGTGAACACTGACCCCTGTGCATCAGCAACACCTAGAAGAATATATGTCAGAAATTGTATCTATCCATGTAATTCTCTGAAATAGCTTCTCCTACCCTCTGTTTATGGGATGAACTTGAGTTGTTATAACTGCAATAACAATTTCACTTTGAGCAGTACAGTGGAGACACAAAAAATGGCAGAAATTTTATCACTCTTTGTGATCATCATATGACAACAGCAAAGGATCAGAGGAATTAAAACCATGTGATAAATATGACATTAGTGTTTGTTCAGTGTTCCCAGCATTCCTGAATTTTTTGTTCCTCTAATAGTTTTGTTATGTCAAGATAGATGCTGGCTGACAATTTTAGTTTCAGTACACTCTGGTCACTCCAGCTGCAAAGATCTTCATCCTATGAACTCATAAATAGATGGAGACATTCACATTTGTTAGTTAGGTACTATGTGCCTTATGAGTATGATATAATGAAGTAAGTCAAAGCCTAGGAAAGAGTCATTTTTTTTGCATCTTACTATGCTGGACTCAGTCCCAAATATAATTATGGAAATACTATCAAAAATACATTCTAATTGCTAAGTGTTTTTGATACATGCATATATATATGTATGTATATGTCGAGAGCAGAACAGGAGTGGACATCTGAAAGAAGAGGGCAAAAGCTGAAGTGAGTCTCCACAGATTTTTTCTTTAAAGTCACTGGCTGAAATCTTTAAGAACAGAGAGAAGGATCCTAAAAAAAGAATTATCTCCATCAACTTTTCCTTCAGACTAGTAAGTACTTATAGTAGAAAAGATAAAATTAGAACGCTTGGTATTAAAGTAAATTCCTTGCCTCCTGCAGAAAACGACTAGGCTCAAAATTAGCCATTGTTTCATGGCATTTTGGGCTCTCTGCAGGCAAAAATGTCCACTGATACGATCAAAGTCCACATTTTTCAACCCTGTGATTAAGTACTCTGGGAGTAGTCCAACAAAACCAAAAAGACAATACATAATTTTCTGCTTGATTTAACAGAATATGTTCTTCTCTAAGGAATGAAAATGAGGAGGCCCAGTTTCCTACAGACTTGTATTCTTTGTTCCTTTCTCTGCCCTCTAATACAATAAATCCCTTCTGCTCCCATTTTTCACTGTGAAATATGTGCTTATGATAAGTAATCTTAAACTATGCGAATCTCTCTTGATCAACCCAAAAAGTGATTGTGTGTGTGTGTGATTTTGGCAGAAATTTAATGATTTTTATCTTAAAAACTTGGTTGACCTTTTTTACTGTGATCAAAAGCTATTTTGAGAGGTGAAGAGAGGTGAAGAAACACACTGCATATATTTTACTTTCCTAGAAAATTAAACCCACAATTTAGACTCTGAATTTTGATTGCATTCTACAGTGGTTTAAATGGTAAAAACTTACACAAAAAGGAAACTAATTGCAACAGTATAAAATACATCATGAAAATTGAATTAGCTGGCCAGGCTATCAAACAAGTACAGATATGAGCAAATGACTGTTGCCTGATTACATTTAATATAAAATTTGTCTGAAAAGAACTTTGTGCAAAGAAGAGTGGGGACTGTGCCACAAGATGTCTCCATTTTTCAGAGTACAATAAATTGGGGAACAAAATAGACCTTCACATTTCCCTGTTGAGCAATTCTATGATTCTATGATTTTATGATTCTATGAGTTGGTTACAAAATGAGTGTAGCATCTTATGCTCCATACTCAGGAGTCCCCAGATGCAGTATCTGCAAAAAACCTGGATTTTCAGAGACTGCTTCTGTGACCTGACCCTGACCTGCAGCACATATATCTCTGGAATGCTGGCAGGGTTTTGTGTGCAGCTGCTCAGCCAACTCGTCCTCTCTAAGTAGCTGTGGAAGGTTCTGTACAGCTTTTATGCTATATTTTACACTAAAATAGAAGTTAGGTTGTGGTAATACTAGAGGAACATAATAAAATAGCTTGTTGAAAAGCATATATATATATTTTTTTTTTGCTGTGCTGAGCCGACAATATCTCAAATAAAATAAATAGAACACGGCTTCACTATATATGAATATATTATTGCATTTATGTGAGGAATAAAGGAGGTTCAATGTGTCAAAAAGATTTTGGCTCCTAACCAGTCTGCAAACTGCAGCATATTTGGCAAGCATTGTGCTGCTGGAGATCCTGTCTCTTCAGATATGTTAATTTGCAATATTAGTTCTTGCTACTTAAATATTATTCAGGAGAAAGTTGAGAACTTTGTAAGAAGTATTTGAAAGTCCTCCTCATCACTTTCTCATGCACCTAATGAAAGCTCCTCCAAGGCAAGATAAATGCTTCAATTTGATCATTGCTTGTTGGATTGAAGCTTGGTATACCAGGAATATTTCAATATGTAAACCAATTGAATGATTTCTACTTAAATACAATTCATGAGGCATGATTTCATACTGTTCAGGTGAGTATTAATCAACTTCATCTCTAGCCACCATGGTCTTATAGCCCACATTATATTTCCACATCTCCTGACTCAGTCTTTAGCATTTGCCAGTAGGAAAGAGGAAGTCAGCCAGCTTGAATTTGTCAAGTTGTAAAGATGATTCTGCCTAGAGCTGAAAGACTTGAGGACAATTGGGCAGGAAATTATTTTCAACTGCACTAGCACGAAACACTATTTTGGCAGTATGAGAGCATAATGGTAACTAATATCTTCTGGGAAGATAACATTTCCAGAACAGGATAAAAGAAGGCTGGAAAAGCCATGGTGCCAGGAGAGCAAAGTCCAGCTTTTTGCTTGCAGTTCTGCCAGAATTACTTGAGCACGATGTGTTCATACCCTGCAGCAGTCAGCAGTGGCTCTCATCATGACTGAACTACCCTCAGCCTGTTACCCCCATCCTTTTCTGTACTGTCAGTGGCAACCCAGTACTTTCCTGTGGCCTTGGAAAAGAAGACAGATCTCTCTCTAGAACATCTGGGACCTGGGTCAGCATGTTGTGGCTTATACCCACCAAAGCACCTATCCTGGGCTGCTGCCACTTCCCACTGCCTCAGCCACTGAGTTTGCCCAGCAAGCAGAGAGACATAGACATCATATGTATGTACATATGTACACAGCCTCCTGGAAGGACTAGTCTGTGACTCCCTTCCCCTGGGGTTGTGTCCACAAAGCCTAAACCTATTTTAACAGCTCAGCTGTGCCAGTCCCAGCCATGGCAATGCCATGTGTAGGTCAATTGTAGTGATGAGGCATTATTATCTTCATTTCATGGGCACTTAAATGACAATACTCACTTGACAATTACTAAAGTGGTAAAATAAAACATTACAGCCAATAAATCATGGTAAAAATGGAGAGACTCCCAACTTCAGCAGCTGCTTGTTCCAAGAAATTTCCATCTCACCATTGTGAGCTCAACTAGGCACCTCTCTACTTCCCTAAGTTGGACTGTGATTCTGCTGAGCCAGGAACACCAGGATGTTTGTGAATGATCAGGGCTTTTTCTGAGAAATTTCAGAGGAAATTTCCTCCTGTGGTCCCAGGTCTCTGCAGTTTTACCATCCTGGAGAACCGCTCTGCCTTAGCTGTACTCCAGGAGGGCCCAGGTGCTGTGCCCAGGTGGGGGCAATCAGTGCAGTCAGAAGACCTGACTTGCCCTACCCTGCTCCTCCCTTCTTTCCTTTCCTTTCATCTCCACCACAGACCAGCTCAGAGCAGGGCTGGTAGGCAGGGTGGGCATTCAGAGGGGTCTGCTGTAGATGGGAATTCCTGTTATTAAAAATAATTTTGTCTTCTAGCAGCTGGTTCCTTTTCTAAGTGGAATGTGTCCATGTGGAACTATCTAAGAGTGAAAGGATAATGCATCTTGAACTGTAAGTTTTGAACCTCTGTCTGTTTTTAGTATCTCTCAACTTTTACAGGAGTATCTCAGGCCCGTGTTTGTGATCTTGAATTTTTGAGAAGCTGCTGGCATGTTAAATACTAGACGAGGTAGGCATTCTTGAGGACCAGTATAAGTTACTCACTGATAGCCTATAATAAGCTACAAACAACTTCTAGTTACTCCTAAAAATTACATTTCCTGCTTGCACACATAATTTTCCTCCTTTTCTGCATTTTTTTATGGGAACACTTTTTTTTCTTTGTTGTTGAGTGTTGATTATGTTCTTAGTTTTTTCAGTGTAGCTTATACCAATGCCAGAATGTTCTGATTGCTGCTGTCATTAATAGTATTTCTCTATGAAAGCTGAAGACTCCCAAGGAAGAGGAAAACAAACAAACAAACAAAAAAAAAAACCAAAGCCCAAAATATTAACATTAGTAGTAATGGGAAATGATTTAGAGATCATGTGTATATGGAGAAGAAAGGAGGGGGAATCACTTGAGAATATCTCACTAAAATTTCCCTTATATGTTAAGTCTGTATGTGTTAATTTTGTGTAGTTTGTAGTAGGATAAGAGTTTTTAAATGGATTTGAGAAGCTATGATAATTCAGGTGTGATTAAGGAAGAAAATGAGTGAAAAATCTGTTACATCAGGGTAGTATTCTACTACTGTGGTTCCTTCAAACTGTGCATTAGGTAGTTATTTCCCCCTATCTTCAAATGGACTAGATTACCTGAGATTTGAAGCCCTTTTGCAAGTAGTAATGCCATGAAAAATAAAATATTCTAACAAAAGAGAAGCTAAGTAAGATAACAGAAAACAAAGGCAGGAATGGAGTCAGAAAGCAAATTACCCTAAAGTATTCTTGTGGGCTTTGCTTTGCTAGCTTTTGCTAGAATATTTTTCAATTATCTGGTTAAGTGAAAAGTAAAAGAAAAAATAAATGAAATTAAAAAATCAGTGTCATCTGACCTGCTTAAAGCTCTTGAATCCTTGAGTGCAGGGGATTTGTGATACATGAGCCATTGACACCACAGGACATGGTTTGCAGTAGAACAGCAAAAAGAAATAAAAGCATAAGGAAAAAAAATTATGATGGTTCAGAACAACTTACTTATGTTTATGTTTATCAGTACTGTTCTTTTCAAACTTAATAAGCAGTAGTTATTCAGCAATGACAACAATCCAGATTTTAAAGGTAATTCCTTTTTTAAATTTAAAGGTATTCCTTGAGGAGGAAAAACTGGTGGAGATGGTGTGTGTTTGTTGGTTTTATGCAAATGTAAGGGTACAAATTGTAAAATGTAAATATGTATACATTTATTATTATTTAATATATTTAGACTGAAGAAAGCAAGTAAAACCTCAGATAGGAGGAGAATGATATAAAAAGTAATAATTTGTCAAGCTTGTAGGATGCATTTTCCTGGAATTACGTTATTTTAAGAAATCCATTATGGAATGAAAATTGTTGATAAAGAAGCTCAGAAGTCTAAGGAATGTATAAAGTTCTTCACAAAAAAAAAAAAAACTTATAGACTAATCAGTTTAAATATATATAAAATCTGTTTTTGGCTGGGTTTGAAACAAGATACTGAACTGATCTAACCTGTATAATTCAGTATCTTACACTTTTGTTTCTATTGGAGGTATTTTAAATCAAAATTTCAAAAAGGGGAAGAGAATACCAATCTGGAAGTTCAGGAAGCGTAGTTATGAAGTATGGATGTTAATGCATCTAAGGCAAAAATGTTGGAAAAGGAGGACTTCAGCACAAGTTTCCAAAATGTTTAGGAAGCAACAGTGTTCAAATCAATTATTAAATATAGAGGAATTCTTTCCTTAGTTGCAATTGATTGGTGCTATTTTTTTGTTGTTTGTTTTTTCTTGTTTCATGCCAGATGTTCTTATCAGGAAAAACAATGGTGATGTGTTTTAATATTAAGGAGTTGAATCTCCTGATAGTAATAGTATATGTACCTTCTCAGCATACAAATTGTAGGAAGTTTTTTTTTATATAGTGTGATTACCAAAACGTGTTGACTTTTAAGTGTATCTCCTTACACTACAAGAAGAACTTTCTGTTTATTATTTATATTCAAGTTATTTTCAGAATAATTCCCCTTTTAAAATTAATGCTCATGTTTTTGTGACCTTTAAAAAGTAAACATATATATCACCAGAGGTACTTCCTAATCTGCCAAAATGGCACATACTTAAACAACTTATAAACTATTGAGTTATCATAATATTTATATTTACACACTTATTAGTTTATTAATTTGATCAATTGAGGAGCAATTAAAGTTCCTTTACTTTTTTTTTTTCTGCTCCAGGAATGAGAGCATTGAAGTCCAGCAATTATCGGTGATTTGATGACACACAGAACTTGCAATGCAGGCAATAAAAACCGTGGAAAAAGAAGTGACTTTTATAAAGGAAACACTTTTCACAGAATCCTTCTTAAAGAAACAGGAGTGCAGCAGAAGCCCAGAGAGCAGGCAGCTCTGTGAGCAGCAGCCATTGGAAGGAGCTGTCTGCAGCTCGCAGTGCTGTACTGAGCATGTCCCAGCGGAGCCCGGTGCAAGCAGCACATTATGCAAAAAGGCAGCTCTAGCAGATGGGAGAGAGGCACAGCAAGCATTTGCTTCACTTGCATCACCACCGCTTGAAAACAAACCTGGATTGCTAGAGGGGATCTTGCCGGCAGGCCAAGGGAGAGAAACCTGGGAGCATGGCTTGATTACTGAAGGTGCTGCGTTGCGAAAAATCATGGGGAATCAAGATGGGAAGCTAAAGAAAAATGCAGGTGATGTGCATGAAGGAGGAGAGGATGCCTCTGGGCCGAAGGATACAGATGGCACAAAGAAGGTATCGGGAAGCAAAAGGGGACTGGGGAAGCATGCAAAAGGAAGTGAATCTAGTAAAAAGAAGGGTAAATCAGATTCGAGAGCTTCTGTGTTTTCTAATTTGAGGATTAGAAAAAATCTGTCCAAGGCTAAAGATGGGAATAGTAGTTCAAGGGAGGATGTTTTGGAAAGTCAGGCCTTGCCAGCTGGAGAGCTGGACAGTACTCATTCAATCGTTACCAAAACACCAGACATAAGCATCTCTGCAGATGAAGGGGGTCTTTCTGATACAGATGCTGAACATTTTGAAATCAGAAATGAAACTGTCCCAGTTGCTGCAGAGACACAGGATGGACAAAGGACCAGCTCTGGCTCTGATACAGATATATACAGTTTCCATTCAGCCACAGAACAAGAGGATTTGCTTTCTGATATCCAGCAAGCTATTAGACTGCAGCAGCAGCAGCAGGGGGCAATTAACATTGGAACGGAGGACCTTGTCACCAAAACAATGGGCCGACACATGGCTAATTCGCAAGCAGCCCCTTTGGATTTTGAACGGTTTCTTTCAGTAACCGCCACTGACAAAGAGAGTAGCCCTGACGCTGTGGAGGCTTTTCCAGCAGTATCTGAAATTGCAGAAGACGTTCCTGTTTCCTGTGCAACTGAACGTGAACTGAAAGAAGGAGTAAATGGAACAGGCTCTCCTGGTAACGGTTTATTTGAACCACAGGAACGTAAGCAATTGCCTGAGGAACAGCTCACTGCTGAGGTGGATGCTGTAGCTCATGAGCTAGAGGGTGATTTAAATAGAACTGTGATAGAAAATGGGTCTGAGGCATGCAGCTCCATAACACATCCTCCAACCTCAGCAGCAGATTCTGAGGCTAAAATTGCTGAAGTGCAGGCTGTTGATTTCCAAGGTTCAGTAACAGAGGATAGTGCGTCAGATGCAGGCCGAGATTATGCTGCCGAGACTCAGGAAGGGAAACACATTCCACCAGCCAGTCAAGAGGACTTGCATAATGGTTTATCTATGGAAATGAAAAATGGCATTTTATCCTCTGAAGGACCAGCTGGAAGTCCGATGTTTGGCTCCCGATGCTTTAAGCCCTATCTAATTAATCCTTGTTACATCAAAACCACAACTAGGCAACTGAGTTCTCCCAATCATTCACCTTCTCCCTCCCCATCTCAGAGCCCGCTTTTTACAAGGAGGCAAGAGTCCTTCCACAAAAAAGAAAAAGTTCCTATTAAGAAGCAGCGGTCTGCTAGTTTGGCTGGTTTATTTAGCCGTTCAGCAGACTGGACAGAAGAAGTATCTAATCACAGAAGTGAGATAACGCCGAAGGTGGGCTCTGCAGGCTACTTGGAGCATAAGGGGTTTAGTGAGAAATTTCAAACAGAAAGAGTGCCTTTGACTCATTCAAGGAAGTCCTCAGGGGTGCAGGCTTCTACAGAGGCATTTCCCAATGTCTTTTCAGGTGAGTGACGTGTACTAAGGTTGTTTTTTGTTTTTTTTTCTGGAGTCTTTGAACATGTATTTAAAGTATTTGAATTCAGTCCTTTGTATGTACTGTTGTCTTTACTTGTAGTGACAGTTCTAAAATGGAAGGCCTAATCTTACAAATGCATTCACATTTTATTAATGAGAATAGCCTCTCTGTATTCAGTGTCAGCCAGGCAATAGTGCCAGTCAAGGAAGTGCGTAACTCTTTGAAGTTTTTCTTTTTTCTCTTTAAGTCCTTTGTCTACATCCTGTTGAAAAAGGCTGAGTGCCTTAAATTATTCTTGTTGAGAAATGCCAAGAGCTGCACTGTTTGAAAGAGAAGCTCATAGCTTAAATGGGTCTTTCAGATCTGAAACTTTCTGTATCTGTGAGCTTGTTTAGGGTTTTCCTATTTGGCATAAGATATTTACAGTGCATATCAAAATTCATAAAATATATATGAGAGATGCACCTGGTATGAGTCTTAGGCAACTCTGTATAAAAAGGAAAGATGCATTCAAGCAGATATGGACAGTGCTACAGAAAATAATTAATTTCTCCTTCAGAAGGGAAAAAGAGTAGAAAAAATGTTAGCAGCTTTAAAAGGCTGCATAAAATGAAGAAAAGAAATAGTAAGTTTTTTTAGTTCTGATTAGCTGTTGTTGAGGCTGCATAATGGGACTTGTTCAGGAAGGCATTCTTTTACCTTGTCTGTTGGGCAACTTGCACCTTGTCACAAAGGCATAGAGACATAGAGTCTACAAATGAAACAAAGTGCAGGAAAATATGCACACTATTGGGTTTTATTTGTTTTTCTCTTCTTTCCCCCATCTTCAATTTCTTTACAAAACCTAAGGCATTTACAAATAGAGAGATGTGTATGAGGTCACATATGAGGTATGTAAACAGGAATTTTATCAACATATTCCATTTCCTTTTCACTTAGGAAAACTGTATAACTAATACAGGTGTCCTACAAACATCTGTTACAAGATTAAAGGATTAGCATGTGTAAATCACTGTTCAAGTTTATTTTGAATGGGTCTGCTTTAGGTGCATGAGCACAATAACCAGTGATGTTTGAGAAAATGGGGTTAGAATCTTCCTTTTTCACAAAAATAAAAAATAGTGTGCTTTTAAAATCTCACTTCAGAGAACAGTTGAACCATTTCTTTTCATAAAGAATAATTGTTATAATGCAGATTTCCTAAATTGCATAACTTGTAGTTATCTGCATTCCCTTTCTCTGTATGCATTATGCTCTGCTGGACATCAAAATATTAATAGTGAATGAACATGTCTGGAGGCGAGGGGGAGGGGAGTTAGTGACTGTTTTCACAACAGCAAACTCCAGCAGTTTGAAATAATCAGGTAAAACTTTTGTCAGATTAAAATCACAAGAATTCTGTCATTATTTAATTGTCTTGAACAGAAATCCCCGGCCTCTGTCATGAAAATTGGATTCAGGTTTTCACACACACACACACAGACATACATAAATCCAACCTCCTCTGTGAATGGAAGCTCCTCCTCTGAAGAGAGCTAAATCCTTTCTGTGTTTTTAAATCCCCTCCACCTGTTTGCATATAATTAATTACAAACATTCCAATCTAAAGTTTAACAACTGGAAGTGATCTCTACTTTTGACTTTTAGTGTATAAAAACACGTTTTTTGCTGTCAAGGTTTGATAGCTTTATAAACAACTTAAATTGCAAAACTTTAAATTGCATCACTGGTAATTTGGCTCTTTATGATGTTGTTATAGTGAAAATAAATATTCTGTGGTAAACTTCAAGCTTTTTTCCCAAGAAACATGCTGCTTCATGTTTTCTAACAAGTTTTTTATTTACCTCTTATTTAAGTATTTTTGGTTGTTTTTTTTTTTAACCCAACAACAGATTAGACTGTTATTGTGAAGAGACCAATGTCCAATGCAACAGTAGTTCTGTCTCTTATGGAAATTACTGTGATCCTCATTTGCATGTGTATGCCAGCTGTCTTTGCAGGCAGAGGACAATTACACCTTTCAGTTCATACAGAATAGCTTGAAACAAAGGAATCGGAAATGATATCATAACGCTTCATCTCTTATTGGTTGGCCTTCTGCTTTTTGTCTAAGTGAAAATTACAAGCTGAAAATTATCAGAAATACACAAAGAATAACTAGCATGCACGAAACAGGGAAACAGTAAGAATACAAAAGTTCAATTTAAACTGCGTGTCATTGCTTTAAGAGCAGGAAAGTCTTCATTTAAACTAGCCTGCATAGCAACAACAACAGAAATAATTTCCAGGCAGTGTAAATAGTGGTTTTGAAAATTGTTCCATGTTAATTGCACACATTACATGCATCAATTTGGTGACTATTATCAGGCTTTTATAACTAACATTCTTTACAGTGGCTCATTTTTATGTTAAAACAAAAACAACATAAAACCAGCTTCTTGCCTGGAGTGTTGAATTCCATCTTGCTGTGCAGTGACTGCAGCATTGTTTTGCATTTCTAACTAGAATCAAGTAAAATATTCCACAACATCACTTCAGTCATTGATTTTAATGACAGCATGTTCTATGCAGATGACTGGCCTGGTTTGGCACTATTTTGTAGTTTGGCTGTGCGCCACTTGGGTTTCACAATGATCCATGTGAATTAAAGCTGTTTTAATGTAGATGGAAACAAACAACTGGGATTTCAAAGATGGCTATATGGTCACTTAAAAATAGTCTTGTTTCAGTTTGGGGGAGAAAGAGAATAATACAACTTGCCAAAGAAAACTTTTCTAACTTGGCCTCTATTGTACAGTTTTATGTTGATTTATGTGAGGAAAAAAGTGCAACATTTTGAACTGAATTTGATGGAATGGCTAAGAATGGGGTGTGGAAAAAATCACAGATGTTTTGTAATTAAGACAGCAGATCTGATTCTCCTTTGATGAAGACAGATGTATTTAAATTGCAGTAATAATAATTACAAGTTCTGGATTACCTGATGCACAGAGGAGTTGTGGATTTTATGTTGTGGTCCCAGGAGGACAACAGCTGAACCTGAATGAACGGGGTTGGCTGTTTCACTTCAGTTTGTGTCAATGAATGACTTTGCTGGCATTAAGAAAGTATCATAGTGGGAAATCAAACTGGAAGCAAAACTGGAATAGAAGAACTAAGAGTCTTAGTTAATGGAAAGAAGTTTATCCTTGCATTCATTTGAGTAGAAGTGATTGCAAAGACACTAGAAAGAGGGTCTGTTACATAAAACAAATGTAAGAGTTCTATCAGCTACTCCAGATTGTAATTAAATTCTAGCAAAAACAATCCCTTGCACTTTCTAATCTCTGTTGGCTGTCTGTAACACATTTGCTGCATTCATCTGTTTCAAAACCGGTTTGTTATCTTCAAATATAAATTTATGAAGAGAAATTTATCCTGCTTTAGGTGTAGAAGGGGGGGGGGGAGGGGAGATCTACAAATCTGAATTACCATAAAATGAAATCTGAAGTCAAACCCGTGTTGAAGTTCTCATGGTTTCTCTCTGATTTCCATGGAATGCAAGCCTGCTTCTCACAAAGACTACTTTATGTCACTGTTGTAATGTGCTAATGTCTTCTACACCCACTTGCAGTTCTAGTATGTTGTCTGCAAACTCATACAATGATCTTAGTATAGATAAGTATGTGAAAATTTGAGAAACTATAATAGAAGTTTGTGTCCGAGGCACATAGTAGAGCTTTTAAATACTTTCACAAAGTTTTTTTTATTTTTTATTTTTCATCCTGATTCATGTGGTTATGCACATAATATGGATTTGTATCTACTGGCATACTGAGGAAAGCATTTATCATGCAACTGTTATTTAGGACTACTTACAGTTTACGCTTTCTCTGATGTTTGTTGGCACTAATATGAATGTCTTTTATCTGATGGTGGGGCACTGCATCCTATTCTAACTGTCCAAGACTAATCCTCATGTGATATGGGATCACACATGCCATTGAGTTTTGCCTTTCAGAGTCTGATGGGAATGCTCTTTTTTCTTTTTGTCTAGCAAACCCAAACCTGATATGAAGAACAAACTGTAAAACTCCAGTCCAGATACAGTTAAATTTGTTTGAAAATGTGCTGCAATTCATTATGGAAAAACTGCTGAGTGCTGATAAACTGCTTTAATGATACTGTGCCAGCACTGCAATATGGGAATCAGAGAAATGTGGGTAATGTCACTGGAATGCAAGACTGCTACAGTGTTGTTTTGCTAGAGTTTTATGATTAGTACTTTGATGTTCTGGAGCTTCATTGGAAGTAACAGGTTTTGGTCATGGGGTTGAGTGAATGCATCTTCCAGACAGCGTCTACCTGGACAGCAGTAGTATTGTGATGTCTTACAGCCAGCCTGACTTACACCTCAACTAGAAATGTCCTTTCTTGGTTGCCTGCTGATCTTTTCTAAGGTATGAAGATGTAAAGGAAAAAAAAAACCAAACAGCTTATTGTGTTGCTTGTCTCTGATGCCTGGCACCAATGTTCTATTCATCCAAATAGGAGCTGGCTAGAAATAGTTGCTAAGGGCCTTATTTGCTTCACTGCTTTAATTTGTGAAACAAGCAAGTGATTCTTCCGATACAAATAGATATATAGAATTTAAGTTTGAATATGTTTCTTGTATATAAATATGCCTTGTTTTCTGTTAAGATGTTGCTAAATTGTAAAATAGCCTTTTTAAAAAAAAAATTTTGAGATGGGGACTGAAGCAAATCCTGGATTGTTTTTCCAGATGTCTGGCTTATTAAAAATTGTGCAGGAAAAAAAAAAACAAAACAAAACAAAAAAAACAAACAAAAAAAACCACCTCAATCCTTCTTCTTGTATTGGGCCTCACTCTTTTCCTCTTTGCTGTGGTATCTAAAGGAAAATAATGTTGGCATGGAAAAGTATCTCTGAATATTTTAGGCTGCTTGCCTATGAAGGATCAAGCTCTAATGTGAACCATGATAATAGAAAGTGTGAGAATAACAATTAGCCTAGGTATTTTGTTTGTGCTCTTACTTAAACCAAAGTCAGGATATGACCAAAAGTATTCTTACTCCTGACAAAATGTGAACTTACATAAGTGGTTATGGTGATGAAGCATACACATGTAAGGTGTTTTTGTGACTGTGATTATTTTCAGGCCCAATTTAATGCATAATTCTGTTGCAGTTGGGTGGAATATGACAGTTTCTGGAAATTGTTTGATGAATACAGTTTGTCCTTTGTGGGAATGAGAGGAGTTGACACAAGGAACACAGGGCTGAAGCAGTGAGACACTGTGCGAGGAAGGTGATGGATGTGAGGACTTGACAGTGTCACATCATTGCTCCTTCTTTAAGTGTTAATACAAGGTCATTTGCATATTGTTAAATGTTTCAGAAAAGGCAGCTGAAGGGGCAGTGTCATGCTGTATGTTTATTTTAATCAGGAACAACTTCCTGAATTCATACATTCATATGTTCCTGTGAGGGAAGTTAGTGACAACAAGAAGGTCTGTGATAACAAAGCCACTATCCTTGATTTGATTTCCATGTTGCTGCTGCCAGGATGAGTTTTCCTTGTGTGGATGGAACGTCTTGTCTCCCTGACCATGAGTAGGAAGGGTGCTAAAACTTCTGATGTGTTGTTTTCAGATAAATACAGAATATATATATTTATATATATATATATTATATATATATAATAATTAATATATATATATTTTAATCTGTGGATGTTTATACTGTGAAACTCATTAAAGCAGCTCTATTTTGTCATGGTAGGAGGCAGGGGTTATGAGACTGAATATGCAACATCACAGATGTAATGGTGAATCGTAATATGCATAAAATTAAATGGAAATATATAAACACACAAGGCAAAATTGCTTGGGAAATTAATTTTGGTGTTTTGATATATGCAGCTAAATTTTGGCAGGAAAGCATTGTCAGAAATGAAACTTGTCACTGACACATTCTTATTTGTCAGTTAAAAAAAAAAAAAAGTTCAGTCTCAGGATCTATATGAAACTTATCAGAAGTACCAGAGCTCTGAACCTGTTATTAATTCAAGTCATGAAGAAGCACTGATACGTTTATTGTATAACTAATTACAGTATGTAGCTTTGATTCTAGTTAATTTGGCACCGAGATCTGACTCAGTCATCCCTTGAAACGCATAATAAGTAGTGTTTACGAGGGCAAAAATAACTGTTTTAGCCTTTCCTCTTCCTAGCACTGACAGGAAAAACGTCACTGCACAAAAAGAAGGCAATGCCGTATTAACATTATAATTAACTTTGTTAACATCTGCTGGCAGTCATGAAACAGAAGTGGTTTTCATTTAAAACACACACACTCAAAAACAACAACAAACTCCAAAACATATTGCATATTGTCTTCATAGTAGAGGGTGTGTATCTAAACGCTTTTTGTCATGCAGAGTCATGACAATATAGTTTTCTGAGAAATAGCTGAGGAAATTATTTCATTACATCAATAAAAATGTAAAATCCCACTTAAGCACATCTCTTGTGCTGTAAGTTTTATTTAGTTGAAATCCTTTATGTATAGTATAAACACAAAACAAAACAAGTCAGCAGTTCTTCAAGGTGGTAGAGATTACACTTCAGTTGCATGGCTCATGTATAGGAAAGAAAGTAAAGCACATTGGAAATATAATGGCTAGATTGTAAGAAATCAGTTGTCCCACTTCAGAGTTTTGCTAGTTCAGTTGTGTTTTGTGACTTGTGGCTGCTTGTAACAGTGCTTCTCAGCCAGAGGTAGGCCAGTGCTATGTACTACTGTTGCATTATAGTTGGGGAATTGTTACTTTAAAATTCAGTTTCTCAAAGTCATTTTGGGACATAACAAGAAACATTCTTACCTCTCGGTGTATATAAGATAGAATACATGTAGTAAAAGGTAAGGAATTTTATTTATATATATGCTTTGTCTTGGCTTATGCTGAGTAGTGTATTTGTCATATTAGAATATTCAGAGTGGGAGAAAGATAGAAAATCTGAGCCACTGCAGAAGCAAAATCTTAAGGAGCTTAGTGCTCAAGTTAGGAAGATAGAGTGCCTTAAGGACGATGGAGAGCTTAAGGAACTTGCTAATTTTCAAGAACTAAGAAAGAATTGTCACAGACTATCACAAATACTTCATATTTTGAAGCTCTGGTGATAGCCAAGTTTTAATACTGTCACGGCGTTAACTAGATCAATCTATGCCCGTGACAGGGGGGCAGTAGGCCCCTGCCCCACCCCGGCCCCACACGAAATGGGAAGGAAGGAGGGGAAGAAAAAACAACAGTGGCAACAATCTATGGAGGAAAACTTATTTTACTAACTATGATATTGGAAATGCAAAATAACACAATATAATAAGATCGAATTGAAGTTGAGACTAATAAATCAAATAAGATAGGAGAGAGAGAGTTCCAGAGACCAAGTCAAACCTGAAAGGCTTGGGATGGCTAGGAAAATGCAACCTCCATGGGCCCACTGCATAGCAGTAAGTGAGCGTTCCCTCCCCCGGAAGGGTCAGATCCCATGACTTCCGTCACGTACAGGGATAGGTACATGGAGCTGGAGTATTAACACTTCAGTTCCAGCGCACTACATGATGTGTTGATGTGGAATACTGAAAACCAAAAAACGTAAAACCATGACAAATACCTGTAAGTATTATGTTATTGCAAAAGATCCATGCCATTTCAGTCCTTTCATTTTAAACTGCAGCAGTAAGCAAGGATTTGGGATGAATCTTGCAGAAGGAAATTGTATAATATAATTAACTCTTGGGCATATGAGAAAAGGCTTAAGAAAAACAATATAATATAGCATGGTTTTTTAGCAATAATCAATAAGTCTACATTGATAACTTTATGTGAAGATGCTTTCTAGACAGTGTAGAAGTTGGTAGGAAGGAATTAATCCATACATAACAGAATGCTGTGGATCTCTTACCCAAAGACAAATATTTCTGGTGGCTTTGACAAAGGACTGTCTTACTATTTCTCCTTTCCTCTATGTAAGAACAACTTTATTTTGGTACTTCTACCTATGGCAGTGACAGCTTTCTCAGGCAGTGGGATTTTCTCACAATGCAGGAGTAGTTAATGCTATAATTGGTGGTGCTGCTATGTCTCACATCATGTTCCTCTTGGGCTTGCTGTTTAAAAATACAGATGCTTAGTTCAATTGTGGAATGCTATTTAATTGAAAATTCCACTTATAACATCCTTTCTGAGGTAGCTTTTTACTTAATTAAATGTGGTATTTCCTTGTCAACTTGATTTTTTTTTTGTGGGATCTCATTTGCTGATTTTTTTTTTGTTTTGTTTTGTAAACCTCAGCCTTTTCTGTCAGGGCTTGAAAGAATGTCACTGCTGTTTGTGTGAGATGTTGCTTCTGTCTCTCCTGTGCTATGATATTGGGGGTGGCAGCAAATGCAAGATTATCTTCTGAGCTACAGCTTGCACTCTTCTCACTAAAGGGACAGCACAAGGTGCCTGGCTCTTTGAGGGTTGCCTTGAACACTTGAAGATGTTAGTATTATGTTTCTCCTTCTGGGATGGACCACTTGTTCTCGTTGAGTGAGTTGAAATCTCAGGGATATGGTTATTCAAGCTTTCTTGCACAATCTAGAATCTGTTTAACTAAGAAGGAATAACTATGGGAATGAAATAAAGGAAAAATTTTACATGCTTGAGTTGCACAGGAGTAGATACATTATAGTTCCATAATATATCTCATATCTAGTCAAGGTTATTCATGTAAAATTTATAACAAGTTACTCCTATAATGGGAGGGAGGCTGAGGTGCCAAAGGATTCGGGAAGCTTGACGCAAGAAAATCATGGGGTTTACTGTGATAATCAGATACAGAATTGACAGAAGGGTAAACAATCACAGGCAGTTTTATTATGGTTGTTTTTTGAGTCTATGAATACTATCAATCCAGCAATACATACTTTTTTTGTTTGTAATAAATATGTACTACTGACTTTGGAATTATTTTGAACAGTGCGTAGAAAGGAATAGAAAACTGGAAGGAGGAGAATACTGTTCATGTATGATGTTGACCTAATTCTATGTTTAAAAAGTCTTTTTTCGCTTCTGTGTTTAAGATTTGTGGGCTCAGTTCCTATAATCCATGTGAACAGAGACAGAAAATCAGTAGCTGGAATATCAAAGGAAGTAAGGATAGGCCTCCAAGGCATTTTAATGCATTTCTAATTTTACTAATGCTTTAAATACTAGTATAAGTTATTATGTATTTCTACAGTAATAATGATAATATAAGGAAATCCATTGTTCTTCCGTCCCTTAGAAAAAGGAGAAGTATACAAGCCTTTAACATAGATATTAGCCATTACACTGAAATAAAGGTGGAACGAAATATAATGACAGAACCATATTCTGCAATCATGGGGATTTCTACCATAAACCCAGATCTTGACACGTTTTGCAATTATTAAGGCTTTAATTGTCTGGAAACTAACTTATTATGTATTACAATCGATGTGAATTTATCGTAGAAGGATTCGATTATTATTTTATGAACCTTTGTTGCATGTGCTGCCCTGCTGCTTGGTGATATTCTGTGACTTCTAAAACAAAACTGAGAGAAAACTGTTACATGGTTTTAAGGAAGAGACTGAGTCTTTACCAACATACACCTTTAAGAAAACAAACAAAATTCTCACAGAAAGAGAGATCTGGAAAAATATTCCACTCTAAATCAGCAGAGGATTAGAAGCTTTGCAGTGAAAAAGTACAATAAATGAGTTCTCTAATCCAGGAATAGTGTACGTAATCTTTCAGGTCAGTCTTCAGGAGAGTAAGAGACTAAATATTTTTAAATGGAAATATATGTTTAATGTGCATTTGTGCTGGATTCACCAACATAGTCAACTCTTTTTCTCCTGAAATAGTAGAATAAATTTATAGTTCTTTTGTTTTCCAAGTTCCCTCTGTATCATTGAAGAACTCTCAGCAGCCATATGTTATACATCATATATAGGCTGACTGTTACATTTTAGCTGAAAAATATGATATTTGAAAAGAATATGAAGTGAAAGGAGAAATATAAATGTTAATAATTCAAGGATCAAAAGTCTTACAATTCTTTAATAAGTAAAAGTGCACTAAATAGCAGAAAGGTGAGAATGAAGTGTGACTGCTTTACGCTAGGCATTAATCAGCAAGCTTTTGCTTTTCGTTTTGGGGAAATCTGATGAGAAAAACCCATACCATGAAGTATTTGAGAAATTGCATGTATTCATTGCAGTATGTTTGTCTCTCAGATATGTTTGTCCTCTTCCAGCATTCTGGAAAGCATTTAATGCTGCAAAGTTTAGGTGTTTTGCCAGGTAAATTAGGCTTAAGTTATGATCTTTATATTAGAAGAAAAGGAAAAAGTAATCATTTTGGAGACAGAAAGCATTTTGGAATTGTTACATTTCTAAACTGCTGTGGAAATCAGCTTTTCTGTTTTCCCCTTTTTTATTTTCTTTAAATTTATAGAAATAGGTTTGCATCTGTAATCCTGTGTGATTTGAAAAATCATAATAAGGCTACAACTGTCTTTCTATATTTTTCAGGCTAATAGAAAGCACATGCTTCATAGATATACACCATTTCATCTCCTTTCTTTTCCTGTTTTCTCTTCTTATGTTCCAAAAATAGAGTAATGCCCATGGTACTTCATGCTTCAAAGCTTATCAAAGACCTTTCCTGTGTGAGCATTTATGATATCACTGAAATTAGAGGGAGAGGAAGGGAGGAAAAAATAAAAAAAATTACAACCTGATTTCAGTTCTTGCAGATGTAAGCAGTGTGTGTATGAGTCATCTATAGCATGAATCTGAGTAGGGCTTTCAGGATTTGTTACATTGCAGTCATTCAGTTCTCACTGGGAGAAATCAAAGTGGAAAGACTGTCTTCAGCCTGTTTAGGTTAAGGTTTGCTGAAGCAGCTGCTCTGCTAATGGTGGAAGTGAGGTCTAATTGTCACAGGAGAGCAGCAGAAGAGAAAGCTTTTGAATTATAAGTCAACGTGGTTGTCAGACTCAACTTCACTCACTGACAACTGTGCTCTCAGGCTTTTGCAAATGCAGTGTTAGAATAAGAACTACATATTTAAAGATAAATGTTACAGGTGTAACTCTCAGTGTAAGTAATAGTGTGATGCAATACATCAATGCATGTTTTTGTTTTTTTTCAGTATGTCTGTGACTACTGTAGTTCCTCATCTTCTCCATCCCTCGCTATTTTTTCAGTATGTCTGTGACTACTGTAGTTCCTCATCTTCTCCATCCCTCGCTATTTCCTCTATAAATGTATAATTCCAAAGCCTACAACAATATGTTTATGGTATTGCTTGCTCTTACGGATTTTATTGCTATTCTAAGCAGAGTGGACAGAAAGAAAGCTATAATATGAAATTATTTAGTTAAGATTTGCCAGAGTCTTTCTGTGAACTGCATTGAACATGCTTTTAATGTTTGGTAGTCTCATATGCAGTCCAGTTTAAGGTAAACCCATATTTCATAAAAGTGTAGTACTTTTGCATCTGCTTGAGGAGAAAAAAATGTTGTCCTGGATATAAGGTAGCTGTAATAGACCGAATACATTTCCTTCTCAAATAGGCATCCTATCCTATCAGAAGTGACTTGATCAAGATCACAGCAGACAAACCAGTCCAGATTATCCTTACTAAAGGTAGCAGTTGCTGCTGTATGTAAGGAGAAGTAATACAAATAGACAGCTCTCCAGTGCAGAGGAGAATCTGTGATTGTGTCTGGGCTTGTGCTCAATAGATAAAGCTTCAGTAAACCTACAGATGAAAAGGAACATTCAAGAACTGCAAATATTCTGTGTTTATTTTGAGAAAGAGAGAGAGAGCATGAAACTATAGTACGCCTTGTGAGTTTTTGTTTTCCAGTGAATGACTTGCACATTCTACAGTTGTTTCCAATTGTGGTTTATATAGAGTTTTAAGTCTTTGGGAATGGGGAAAAAACTATAATATTACAAAGGAGTTGACAAGATCATAGTGTGTCATCCTAATGGATATGAAAAGTAGATGACGTGGAGGCGGGGAAGAAATCTTTACCTGTTGAGTAAGTATTAAAAATACTGCTATTGAAATTGACTGGAATTCAACTTGTGCTTTAAGAAACTCTGTAACTTTTGTTTTTGCTGTTCAAGAGATTGAGGGATTAACTTTGTAAAGCTGGCGTTTCCAATTCTACGCAAGTTGTCAAAATGTTTTTATTGAGTTAGTTCCAGATGCGTAGTGTGGATAGGGTACTAGCGAACCAATTCAGCTCTAAACAAAGCCGGTTTATTGAGTCTGGTGTTAAAAGCGGCATTTTACTATAACTCCGCAGAAATATAATCTTTGTCTTCTGCATATCAAAATCATAAATATGACTTCTGCTTCACAAGCACCTTCCATAAGGTTACTTTGACATAACTGCAGGAGAACATAGAGTCAGATGGCAGCAGGACAGGGGAGCCCACCGGCATCCATAGGCTGTGAAGGACTTTGAAGGACTTCAGTACTGGAATTCTTTCACAGCAGTGACAACTATGGCTTTTACCTGAACGCAGGGGCAGGAGAAATACAGGTTAACAAGGGGGGGAACTACTTACTGGTAAGAGGGGGCTTTTATATGTCCTGGTCATATGTAGAGCTTCAGCCCTGTCTGGAACTGTTGTACTCACTCTGCAGTGTGGATGAAGTTGCTTTGTGAAAATGAATAGCATTCTGCAGTACTGAAATGCTTTTTTTCACTAGAGTGTTTCCTAAGCCCATTTTAAGAAAAACATGCTATCTTTTTATACCTTTGGCTTTCTGTTTTTTTGGTGAGAGAGAGGTTTTTCTGATACTTGAAATAACCATTCATTTTGATAAGACCTAGCTAGTTAGATGCAAAGAATCGGTGGTTTGACATTGTTTTAAATATATGGCTCATTAGGTGCTCAAAATTTGTTATGTTATAATGTTGATACAGGGATATTTTTCACAGCTGTTCACAGAGGTGCTATTTTTGTGTGCACTGAAAATCAAACATTTCAGCTTGCTTTTAGTAACATGTGCTAAAAGAGCTGGCTGAATATATTTCTTGAATTTCAATTTCTCTCTGTCCTCAGGTCTCCACAACAAGATCAAGGAGTGCACACAGTGTTATAGCATAGGTATATCAAAACATTATTACCTTTGTCTTGATGACCTTTTTTTTTAATTCAGTATGTATCTGTTGCAAAGGACAGTTTAATAATACTCAAGTTTTCTGCACTTAAATGACTGATGCTTAAAAATTAAAAAGTACTAGCTAATATCATTAAATAAGTTTTACTACCCTACATATTCAAAGGCTGATAATACACTATTGAGAACACTTCATATCCATCTGCCTAGGTGCAGATGGATAAAATGGCATAACTAATGCAGAGTAACATACAAGAAATGAAGTTTATCCATGTTGGTTTTTTTTACATATTTTCAGAATACTAAACTGATCTTGAAAGTTGTTAAAATACAGCAATATATAATAACTACTATACAAATTAAACTGAGTAAATACCAATTAAGATTTGGAACAACTAACAGAGTATTTGATCATGAGCAAGACTGTTAGGAAATTAGGGAATGAATGGGTAGATGGGGAGGGGGGTGGTAAAGGGTTTAATTTCCTGTCTTGTCATTTACAGATATTATTCCTGTTCAGTAACTTAAAGCAGAAGTGTATGGAGTGGGGGAGCATGTACTCCTGCATATCCAGGAGAAGACTTTTAAAATGACAACATTCTTTGAATGTTGGAATTTCTGGAAGAATAAAAATCAAGTCAGAACCTATAATGCTATACATGCTTTTTGAATATTTAAATCTCGTGGAGAAATGTGTAGTGATCTGTGTATTTCAGATTAATGTAAAGCATAGACTTCCCCATTCATTTTCATTTTTTGTAGTCTCATTTAGGTTGGTGAGTGTTCATGTTTTTGAACTTCAGTTAGCACTGTTAGATTTATAATATCACGTGCTTTACTCCAGGAGTGTTACATATTGGTGCACAGTGCAGTCACTAAAACTTCAGTTCATTAGATAAATAAACACAGGCATATGTTCAGTAAGCAGTTACGGCATCACTCTGTAGGTGATGAAACCAAAGGAACAGAGGCAAACTAATCAGCGAGTTGATCAGAAAATAACCAAACCTATGTCTTTTTTGCCTGGCTTACAGCAAAGTGTTTAATAAAAGGCTAGGAAATTTGGACTAATGAGTTAGAATTATTAGATCTGTAGACATGGGGAGGAAAATCTTAGAAATGTTTTATTGTATTGCTTATTTTAGGCTGAATTGCCACATGAAGTTAAAATAATACAGAAACTTTGGGTTAAATCTCAATATCTTTTTCAAATCACATCCAGATGTTTTTTAAAATCCTTTTTATGTTTAAAAAGCCTAGAAAATTTTGCATTTGAATAAAATTTAACAGAAATCTTTTTGCGTTTTTACAAGGAAAAATTTTGTTGTTGTTTTAACTGATTAAAATAACATCAAATTTCTTTATTCATGATTTTTTTTTCTGGAAAATAATTTTCTCTTCCAGTTAGTAAGTGGAAAAAGCAGACTATACAAACTGATTTAGGTACAAATTATATTCACAACTAGTTCATACTAAAGCGTGATTAACTTTATTACTCCCTCTGCCTCTTCCACTAGATCTATTTCAGCTCTATTTTTATATTCTGTAAATCCAAACATTGGCATCTTCTGACATTTTAGAGCTTAATCAAGTAATTTATTATTCTTATAATGTAGATTGTACTGCAGCTTGCATATATTACTGACTTTTTAAAAGTCTTTTCCTGGCTACATGTACAGAGTATGACGATCTTTCAGACCTCTAACACGGTCTCCTCTAATGTGCTTTATATCATATGCTCTCCTTTCCTGGTCTGGTCAGAGAGCAGTGAAAATCCTTTGATCATGAAATCCAGCTCTGTAACAGGAATGGATCACTTTTCTGAATCTTGGAAAGTTATACTTCTCTAAAATCTGTATTGCTGGTTGGCACTGCATTTTTATCTTGGAACACTCTGCTGGAGCTGTATTAAATTTCATTTTAAGCTGAGTATTTATCAATTTTTCTTTTTGTTGTCACTGCTGTTATTCTTTTCAGACTCTCCACAGTACTGGAGCACAGTTTCTTGAAGTCTAAGATCGCTTTGACTCAAAAAAACAAAGACCAATTCCAAGAGCTGGCAGACTTGATTCCACTATCACTTTGTGTGACACTCTTGGAAAAAAAGCATTTCAATTCTCAGTAATCTCATTTTTTACCATCAGGGAAAACGTAATTGTATAATATAAATAGGAATTTGATGCTTCAATAACAAATCTTGCTTTCCCTGCTCCACAATGCAGCTAGTTAAATGTATCTTTTCTTGAACATCCCAACTAATCAGGCAACATATCAGATCAAATGATTAGATATGAAGAGTTTGTTTTATTATCATGTCCTTTTCTCCACAATTCTTTTAATACAGATTTTTTTAATTTCTTTTATTTCTTGAGATTTTCAATAAGTACTGTATTGCCTTAATCTTTGTACTCCATAGATAGCTACAGATTCTTGTTGATTTGTGTCATTGTATTGGCAGGGCGTACTCTGTTGGAAAAGCTCTTCAGCCAGCAGGAAAATGCGCCGCAAGAAGAAGCAGAAAAGCTATGTTCTCGTATTATTGCATTGGGTCTATTACTTCCATTCACCGATTGCTTCAGAGAACCATGTAATCAGAGTGCCCAGCAAAGCACACCCACTTTTGATGTAAGTAGTGGAAAAGTTTTCTTTTGTCTGTTTTTCCAAGAGGGATGTGATTTATCAGTGCCTCATGATTGCCTGAGAAAGAGAATCAGTCTGGAGAACTGGTTAATGAAAATTGCCTTTCTAAAAGTTGCCAGCCAACTTCCTGATCTCACGTACGTATGCTTATGTACATAGTTAAGCTTACTTGGTTTCTTGGCATTGTAACTCATACCTTATAGTGCACTGTTGCTCTGTATTTTTGGTCTTTTTTTACATGAAGTATAAGAATCCAGGTGCTTTACAGGACTACCAATATTTAAATCTAATAGCTGCCTTCCCCCAAAATATATATATATTAGTCATAAGCAAAACAAGGAGAGCACATCATAAGCGGAACACAAATTACACATCTAGCACAGACAGTTCTTTCTTCCCCCCCTTGAAAGGGAACTGGATACAAACTTGGGCAAGAGTTAGTATAAATTTACTGGCATTCCAACCACATTGTTATCTCTGCCTTTGAGCTATCTGGCCACATTGCTGTTATTGGTGGCATTTGCATAAGGTTACAGAATTTAAGAAGGGATAGTTTTGTAGACACTGCCTAATACACTATTCCTTCTCCTTTGATAATAAATTCAAAATTAAGATTTAATTCTACTGTATGATACTGTAGTTGAATTTTTACGGTGAACTTATTCTGAACTTCTCCATCGAAATTCTGGCTTTAGACTGTGCATCAAATCATGTGACAGGAGATAACAAGAGTTTTATCAAATCATCTCTATTTTGCACATAAAGACGAAACTTGCTTAGATATGGTTAGCAAATGATTGGAACAGATATGAGAGACCTTGAGTATTTTTAATGTTTTAAATATTTTTCATCTTGCTGAAGGGTAGTATAGTATATAGATGATAAAAGGAGCATGCAAAGAATAAATGTCTGAATATATTCTTAAAAAAAACAAGCTTTCCCATATAACTGAGCTTTTCTAAAAATGTCTATTACAACATTGAATTACCGTTGTTATTGTTTTGCTTTTTTTTAAAAAAAAAAAGTTGAATGTATATTCAAACTAGAGGATTTTTTTTTTCCGGGGGAGGCAATAAATTGAAGAAAATTGACAGTGGAGTATGACTATAAAACTAATGTTATTCAGGCAATATAACATTGCACTCCATCTGAAAATTTCTCTTTTATGGTTTTACATAGTCAAATATGTTTTGTCAATTTGTTTAAAACAGTTTTAGCAGTATTTTCAGTTCTCCTGGTTTTAGCAAAGATTCAGTTAATCTCATCTCCTTTAAAGCTTTGATTACAACATTTGCTGGAAAAAAAAAACCTCCCCCCAAAAAACAACAAACAGGATTTTACTGTTGATCCAACCATTGACAGAGGAGCTAGACTATCAGCAAAACTCCTGTATCTTCATCCTGGTTGGAGGCAGGTTTAACTACCACCGCATTGTCCTACTCTGCTACATTCAACTCTTGTGATTGCTTATTCCTTAAGTTACTCATGGGAATGTTTTGATTTTTTTCTAAGTCTGGTTCTTATAAAGTCTCTTAAGTCACTCCTTCAGCATGTTTTTTGCTGGATTGCCAACTTTTTTTTCCTCCTGAAATCCTTCTTTGGATTTCTTCTTTTATTCCTTTTGTGACTGGTCACACATTTCTGAGTTTTCACTTAGCTATGTTTTTTGTATTTCTTTTTCATGCTGAATAAAATCTGTTTTTCCTCTTCTGCTTAACGTGGTCCCACATAGTTTTTAAGGAGATTACATTTTATGAAAATAATTCCATATGTTTTATTCACTCAATCTATTGCTCGTGGCCTGAGATGAATGTAAACAGATTATTTAAAAGTCATGTTTAATTTAACATGGCTAATGCAGAACTCTCTTGTGGCTTGAAATATTTGCAGTTGTACACTGATTATATTCTCATCGTTTTTGATTACTCATGTCCAGTAGCCACCTTTAGTTTTCCTTGTTATGCAAGTATCAAAACCTCTGCCTGTGTTCTCAGCAGCACAGCAGAGAACTTTTTTTTTTTCTTTTGGGCTATTCCAGACTTTAAAGTGGGGCTCTGCTTCACCCCATTAAATGATTGTAATCTTTACTTTTCTCATTGAATCTTGTTTCTTTCTTTTCCACACTGATTTGTGTTAGACAATACATGAAGATTAAAGACACCTTTCACAACTCTTTTTTTTTTTTTTTTTGCACTTTTATTTCTGCTGTGGGTTATGCTGTGTGGAACTGGTGCTCACTTCTTTGTTACTATATAATAAACATAAAGTACTAAAGAATACCCAATGAAAGCATGAATCGTCAGAAAGCTATCAGCTCTCACAAAATTTTTGCTGAGGATATTTATAATCCGGTCAGATTGTGGATTTTAATGATGGTAAGAAATCATATGTTCCTGAAATGTCGGTGATCTTTTTGTCAAATTTCAAGTTGTAGTCCAAGTAATGGAAACTTGAGATCTATGATAAGATTTTTTTGTTGTTGTTCTGTCTTGGCCTATTTTTGTCAGCTATTTCTTTGGGGAGGGGGGAAAAAAAAAAAAGAAAATCTGACAGATGTCCAGAATAAAAAATTAGTCTGGAAAATACAAGTTGAGCAAAGCTCTAAAACTAACAGAAGTAGACATATTGGGATTTTTAAGATGTTTGCTTTTGAGCGGCAGTGAAAGATTTCACTCCATTTTTTTTTCTACTTATTGTTATGAAATAAAATATAAGTGAATGTACATTGGCAGATGCATTCTTTAGAAATGCGATTGCCTCTTTGCTGGTTTCCTCCCCCTTAGAGGTGCTGATAATTACTGGCTTATGAGTATCATGACTTTTTACTTGTCATGTTATCTTTACTGCATGTCATTCTGCCTGTTTATGAAAGAAATTAAGAGTATGTTTAAAAAAAACAAAAGACCAATCTGGTGAATGCAGAACTTTTAGAAGGATAGATTAAGGAAAGCCTATTCAAAGAATGTTCTCCAAATAATTAGTTTTTTGTGTTACTGTAGCCTGGTTTTCCTGCTC
This sequence comes from Perdix hodgsoniae, assembly GCA_035772895.1. NCBI lineage: Eukaryota > Metazoa > Chordata > Aves > Galliformes > Phasianidae > Perdix > Perdix hodgsoniae. The sequence goes on from JAPSGF010000039.1 coordinate 1,893,094, forward strand.
AGTTTCTTCCTTTTTAGTAGTTGTGACTTGTTCAAAAGTGCTCCTAAGGAATCAAATGAAAATCAAATATACTCTCTGATTGAAAGGTATATAATAAATTAATACTTTGTGGAAGACTGTCAGTCCCAATGACTGAGGTATGTTATTTAATAATCTTATGTAATCTTCATGTTTTTTGCATGTTAGCTCATTATATTATCCTGTTAGAACTCAACGTAAGGTTGAGCTGGCTAAACAGTTAATCTTCAGGAAGAATGCATCCCACCAATTTCTGCAGACATTAGTAGAATTACAACTTTCAATAGAGGTCTTATGCCCCTATTTAGCTCTATCAATGATTTATCACAGGAGCTAGAATGTGGCTGTATATGGACAGTCATCAGTAAAGTCTCCAAAATACATTGGAATTGAAACTGTTAGGACACAGACATTCTCCTATCAATGTGAGGCAACTGTATTCAGTTTCACTGTCATTAAGAAATTTTGATTGTATTTAGTACTTATCTGCATTTCATGCAGTTGTTGAATTTACTACTAGTTTAGAGATCTTAGTTTGGAAAGTAAATGAGAAATATATACATCCAGGTGGTCTGAATAATAGTTGGTAAGTCTTGGGATGTGGTCTTCCATGTGAAAGTTTGAGTCACATGTATAAGGAAGCCAGATCTTCAGATTCTTCTGTTTCATTGTGAGAGAATCAGGTAAATGCAGCAGCTCAATCTTCCAAGCTATACTAAAACCAGAAAACTGTGTAAAAGGAAGACCAGAACAGTAACTCTGAAATTGAATAAGAACAGTTGTTGAAACTTAAAACTGATACATTTTCCCATAATAACCCTAACCAGGGCTATTTGTTCTGTTGGTCTTTCTTATCCATTAAACACAAGACTGAAACGCTAACAGCATTTGACACCATCAACAAGTTTGTTCTATTTTGCTGAAGAGAATAAAATCTTTTCCTAATTATCAGTGGAAAGAAGCCATTTCATGGCTTGTGGAACTTGGGAGGTACTTTTTCAGTGTGTTGTTGAGGCACCTTAGCTTACTAAAAAGGAGCAAGTCAGTAGAAGGTGCTTAGTTACAAATTTAGTTCATGGAAATAGAATGCTGCTTGAGCCATATATTATAGTATTCTGACTGAGTTACTGATTTTTCAGGCTTGCAAGGCATTTGTGTTCACTAATACAGCCAAAGGTAGTAGAAGCTGAGCGCTGTGTTTAATTCTGCACTTTTTTTTTTTTACAATAGTTAGATAGATGGAGCTTTGCTACTGAACTTCTCATCAAAAAATAAACTGCTTTTCCTTTTCTTGATAGTATTGATTTCTTTATTTTAAGAGCTGCTTAAAATAAAGCAGTCTTCTGCTGGTAAGAGCATTGTGAGGTAGATTGGCTCTAATTTCTCAAACTAAAACCTTGCTTGTCCAATTAACTACTTACATGCAGTGGGAAAAGGGAAATGTATATTTATTGTATTAGAATGGTTAAACTTTCTGAATGGAAATATTTTTCTTCCATCTGCAGTAAAAAAAGGTAGTGCTATTTAAAGTACAACCATTTGCATACAATGTGGAACAAGCAAGCTCTTAGCAAAGTTCTTATCTTAGAAAATTCATTTTAAGCTACGGGAAGAGAGTGAGTTAATCCACAGACCTGAATTGTGTACAGCTGTATTCTCAACACTACCTACTATAAATGGTAAAATGTTTATTGATTAGTTATCATCAGATCCTTTTGCAGTTTGCCTCACCCATGTACAAATGCTATGCAGTTTTAAGAACCAGAGGAAAGTGCTGTGTAAGGATATGTGAAAACCAGAATCCTCCACGTGACATGACATCTAGCTTTAAGCTCTCAATGTCTGCACAGAAATGAGTCCAAACAAAAAAGACTGGGATCACTCAGTGGAAGGATTATTTTTTTATCCAAAAGCAGTGCTTTATACTCTTTAATAGTGGAGATTGAGCAAGACAAAGTGGAAATTCTAGATGTATTCAACACTTGATTAAGGTAAGAGAATTCATTTGCTGTGCTTATAATGATATATATTAAAAACTGTCTTTGAGGAAATATTACAGAAGTTGGAGGTGGATGTCAGTAGTTTAATGTATCCCTATAGTAAATTTATTAATGGTAAAACAAAACATGGATACTTAAATTTTTTTTTGTTGCTTATTTTGTTTGCATCAGCATCATAGAATTGACTGCATATAGCCTTAATCAAAATTTTCCAATAATCGTGCAAACTTGTAGCAGTACCATTTTTGGAAAAAAACATATATTACTATATTGAGTGAGAAGGAGCTAAAGACTAAAGGCAAAGAGATTTTGGACTGTATATTGAGTGATTAAGAATTAGGACATTCAAATGATTTCTCTTGGATTGTGTGGAAGTGAAGATAGGATTAATTTTTTCCTAGTTTCAGTGAGTATAGAATATCAACTTGACAAGTTTTTCAGACTACCTTTCTGTGAAAAAGAGTTTTCATATCTCAAATTCTGTTTTAAGTTTACATGTAGTCTATAACCTGGTGGTGTTAAATACTTTCCTTATACGTTAAACCATGATGCATTTTGATTTTAATCAGTTATTTTTACAAGTCGTCATACTTCTCTGTAAGGATTTATGGCACTGCAGACTCTTCCCTCATCTTTCCTTATGTCAAATAGAAAATGAAAGAGTCAAAAACAAGCAGAACAACAATAATAATAATTAAAAAATTTCTATAGTAACCAAGGTTTAAGAGTATAGGATGGAGTTGTCTGATGTCTTCACTGTTCATAATTCATGTACTGTAAATTATATCAGCTGGAACACAGGTGTTATTATACAGGTATATTATGTTACTCTGATAATGTATTCTAATTGTACCATTATTCTGAGATATAGTGTTCATATGTTTTTTAAAATTCAAGTATACTAATCATGCATCAAAGCTTATTTGTTAAAAGATTATACTATATCTTTCAAGATACTGAAATAACATGTCTGGGAATAGTTTATCTTCTATTTATATTATGTTAATCTAATCTACAATTTATTGTCATTTTCTATTTTATTTCTCTATAACTGTGCTTATCTGTAAGGATATGTGAAAACCAGAATCCTCCACCACCTTAATCCTGGTGAAAACTGTGTCAGCTAACCCACTGCACAGATTGCTCTTCTTGTTTCTTGGATTGTGTAAAGTTTCCAACGCTAAGCAATACTGTGGGCAGCAATATTTTGTTCTCTTTTGTTTCGGAAATATTTTCCTCTGTTTTTGAGATTTGAATAACACAGGAAAAAAAAAAGATAAATAGCAATATTTAATACCATTTCCTTTTCTTTATATGGTATTCACAGGTCTCCCTCTCTCCTTCTCCTTTTTATTCTTGTGTTACTGAAATTTAGGCTGACGTCTGAAATGTTTATCTTCTAAAAAGCAAAAATTTGCATAAATGCAAAGTACTAAGTTACTAGAAGAATTGCATTAACCAAGCTTGTTTGAATAGCAAGTGAGAAAACAACAGCCATTAATGCTGTCTCCCTTTAAAAGTCTAAGTAAAGAATTTGATGTAATTTTATATAAATGGATAAAGATCTTTTATTTTTTTCCTTTATTCAAGTTCTGATTATGTGTCTGGATTCTTGTAATGATTTTTATGCTGGAAAGAACTAATAAACTTCTTTGCAATTTATTTACGGCAGTTTTCTCTTTTTAACCCGCATTTCCATGTTCTAAATTGTTCAGATTAGAATAAAGTTGTACCGCTTTATCACAACTTATTTTTAAAGAAATACCAGCTCAGTCACGTGGAGTAGAAATTATTCCCAGAAAGTTGTGTTATGTTCTTCCAGTGTCCATCTTCAATACTTGTTTAGGATCTATGTTACAAAAAAAAAAAAGAAAAAAAAAAGTTCAATATTAAAAATGAAATATGCAGCAAAACACATTACCAATATTGGGCTGAGAGGAGTGCGAAACAGGGATCATAAATGTGAACTTTGAAAGAAGATGTTATTGAGGGATGTTTATTCTTTATGTTCATTTTTCTAATTTTCTAGTGCAATATTTTGCATAATTCCAGACCAAATGCTAGGACTCATGATCTTGCTGGGACTTTTTTGGTAAAATTTATAGCATTAAAAAGATCTAATCTCAAGGTGTATTTTTTTGATGCGTACTGGGAACCACAACTAAAACTACTTAAATGTGATCAGCTAACCTTTTCTCAAATTGAAATAATTAGTAAAAGTTTGCTCAACCTGTTATCTGAGAGTCTGGATATCTCCTACTTACACAAAAAGGATAAAATTGAAAGCTATTGAAGAATGTGCTTGGATTTGACACCAGATGAATAAGAACACTTTAATTTGCTTTTAAAAGCAAATTTACCCTTTAATTTGTCTATCAATACAGAAATATAAGTGAAAACAACAAATCAGCAGAGTTGTAGAGAATAAACATCTTGGTTCAGTTTATTCTGAAAGGATCCTAAGAATATTCAATTCTTTTTCTGGTTTGTAAATGTGATGTAAAATATAGAGTATGGATTGAAATATTTTTTCCTTTCTGCAAACTGTAAACTAGCCCTATTTAAAGTAGTATTGTTATGCTGGACAGAAAATTCTGTCTGACTAAGAAAAGGTGTTGGAGTTGCTTGCACACTCTAAAAATGCTGAACTGTATTCTAGTCTCTTTTTGTGCATGTAGGTAACTAAGATTAATTTATCTGTTGTTAATAGATGTTATTTCCAAATCAGAACATTCAATTCTTTCAATATAGGGTTACGTTAATTCTTTGCATAAGATGGAGAACATAAAAAGAAACGTGGCTTGACATAGGGATGGTTAATGAACTCTATGCTGGAAATGAAGACAATGATATTTTGATACTGTCGTTATAAATGAATTTCTCAATCTTTTTTTTTTTTTTTTTTTTGTTTCAATGACCACAGCAAGATCAGCTTTATACTTGGGCTGCAGTTAGCCAACCCACACATTCATCAGATTACATTGAAGGAAGCTTTCCAAGAAGAATTCCATCTGCGTGGCCCCCACCCAAACCTCCAGATGAAGATCAAAGACTTAAAATTCCAGAAGCAGGTATATTTTTTTGGACTAAGACAAGATGTATATATGACAATGGGGGGAACTGCTGCCTTTTAGAATCCGAGTTACAAAGTTAAGTTATTAACTTCTAACAGATCTGATTTAGAAGATCTTGGATTAGCATCAGAAATACTATTAGATAGCATAAATCTAATAAAAAAACATTTAGCAAAAAATGCATGTTTCTTACCAATGAAGAGGTGCACCTGGCATCTGCTAATAGATTTTTACAGGTCTCATGACCTTTGTTCAGTTACTGACCATGCCTTTTTTTTCCCCTCAATTTGAGGAATTGAGTAGTCATTTCAACATATCTCTAATTTTTTCTTGTAGCATTTAGGTGCAGTTAATTTCAGATCTCCATTTCTTTGAGAACACTTCTGGAACAGGAGCAGAGTATTCCTTGCATGGACGTTATTTGCTATGGCAATACTTTTATTTATGTAGTCACAAGCAAAATAAGCGATGCCAACAACGCAGTGTTACTATATAATTCTGTTTCTGCAGTGACTTTTACGCTTTTACCAAAGTAACTCTATTACTAGCCAAAGAAACAATGCATGCATCTTACTGATGCAGTTCAGGGTGTGGGATGATCCAGCACTGGACTATCACAATAGTCCAGTTTTTTTATTGATGAACTACTTACTTTGTAGAATAGTGAAGTAGAATGGTGCCATATGTGGTAAATGAATTCATTGCCATGTACTTTGATTTGCTTTTCTTGGAGACTTAGGTAATGGATATGCAATCAGAGCAACTGACTTCAAAAAACAGGAATATTTTATTCCTTATTTTACTTTGAGGTTTTAGCATGGCTGAGGCTAGTGCAAGTAAACAATGAATTTGATGTTTCTGATGTCCAGATGAACGATGAATTAAAGATACTTTGAAATATAGAATGTTATTATTTTTACTAATTTGATAGTGTTTCAACTATATAGATAGACTATTAAATATGTTCATTTTTTTACGCTGTTTCCATCCAATATTGTTCTATTTAATTATTTCTACTATACTTACGTAAAATGTGTAGTATATGTGCATTCCTTATCTCAGTTACTGCCCTCTTAAATACCGCAAAAAAATTTAAGCAAATAGAATTGGAGATAAAAAGGAAAACTGCATATTGCTACCATTTCTAAATGGAGCTTAAATAGTCATCAGTTTGCTTTCTGTGTTGACTTACTGAAATTTTATCAGTTTGTATAAATTTGCCATGTGATGCATGGAAGGAAAAGGAAAAATTAAATGTTCTGAATAAAACTCACGTAAATAAATAATTTAGCTTTTTGTTTGATTGTTTGTGTATTTGCCATGTGAAAGAAAATGGAAGTGAGTGATACTGCACATGAATCCTGAAATATTCACGCTTCTCTCACGATGTGTGACTAAATTACTGTTTTTATACATGGCCTTTGATATGTGGAGGGGGCAAGTATTTTATAAGGATTTGCATTTCTGTATGAAGAGTAGCTATTTTTTATTTGTATTTTTATGATTGTATACAATGTTAACATTAGAAACAAGAGCTTATAAACAAAAACTTGAAGCTAAGAAAAGAATGCCAGTTTGGAATTTTGTTTTGATGTCCATTTTCCAGGAAAAATGTGCAGATATTTTATTTATATATATAATTTTATATAAGTTATTATATATTATATTTAGTCTATATATTGTAGTGTGTGTGTATATATACATAAGGTAATTTGGTGGAGGGATGCATAGATGTTCATTGAGATTTTAATAGTTATTCAGACGTGGAAAACAGTTGAAGAATGAAGAGTACTTGTTTTATCTTTCTGTGTAAACAGATAATATTGTCAAAGTCTTGAAAGTCAAATTAATGCTGCTTTTAACTCAATTTGAACCCAAAGTAAATATTTTATATCTGTACTTTGAATACCCTTAGTTCTAGGAAGTAATTTCTGTATATTTACACAATAAGTATACAGGACTATTTTGCACAACTGAGATGCTAGACAAGGGATAGTATTGTTTTGATATTTCTCCAAATTTACTTTCTTTAGTAAAGCCAATTGTATTTCAAGCACATTTTTAAAATACAAGTTTTATCTCTGTCATTGTCTACCTCCTAGTGGCCATCTCAAATCTTGTGGCAGATCAGGAGGGCCATGTCAAAAAGATGACATAGTTGCCAACAGTAATTATCCTCCTTATGTGTTCTTGTAGCCTTTGCAGAAGAGAAGGTATTGTGAAGATCTCATTGCAGTCTTTGAGTACTTAAAGGGAGCTTATTAAAAAGACAGAGATTAAGAGAGAAAGAGTAGTTTTAAACTAAACAAAAAAAAAAGTGAGGAAATGCAGATCAGATGTTAGGAAATTCTTCACTCAGAGGGTGATAAGGCACTGGTACAAATTGCTCAAAGATGGTGTGGATGCCCCATTCCTGAAGTTCAAGACAGAGTTAGATGGAGCTCAGGGCAACCTGACCTAGTGGATGGCAACCCTGCCTGTTGCAGGGCAATTGAACTGAAATGGTATTTGAGGTTGCTACCAACCCAAGCTTTTCTATGACTTTATATTGTACTTCTTAATGAGACTGGATGTGAAGAACAGTCACAAGAATTATTGTTTAACCTTTGGTGACATGTAGATAAGAAACCTGTAACTACTTTTTCTTTAAATCGGAAATTTTGACAGTCAAAATAGAGTTCTTCAAAGTTTATGTATTTTTTATATATATATATATATATATAATATGTAATTAACTTGGATTTCTGTTGGAATTAAGTGGGTAATTACAAAAGTAGGATGGTTATGTTTTCTTAATTATCCTCTTTTGATTAAATTCTTAATGTGTATTTAGAAGAGCAATGAGATGTGTGTATATATAATCTATGTGGGTGCTTTTTGTTTTTTTTTTTCAGAATCAGAGTTGAAATCTACTGTGCTAGAAGCAGGAAAACAACACACAGAAGATGTTCAGCAGGTACAGGTAAGATCCTGACACAAGCATGCTAAGTAACATTCTACAAGAAGGGTGGAAAAGTAGTACTTATGTTATTTATGCCATGATTCTTGTGTAATTAATTTTCAAAATGTTAACACTTAAGTTTTCTGTCTTCAATCTAAGTTTTTCTTTCAAAATCCTCATACTCCATTGTTTATCTAGGAACAGAGATTAAATGTTTCTGCTGCCTAAAATAATTATTGTCAAATTATTGTTCCCTTCACTCAGAAATCCAGATCTCTTAGAAATAAGAGGTCAGGTTATATCAGTTAATCTACAGAAGTTTGTGTGACTAATAGTGGTAGAGATTATTTTTTAATAGAGCTGATCTATCTACTCTCCTCGGCCACAGCACTTTCTTGTATATTAATGGCTGTATTTTGTAAAAATAATCATTGAATTTGTTTGTGAGGTAGAAAATAATGTCTAACACAATACATTCTATTCTTTGCTAGGCTTGCTAATTTAATCCAGTTTCAAGCAGGGATTTTGTATGGTTTAGTCTTACCAAACATTGGAAGAGTTCATCCAGTCGATTATCTAAATTCTCCCTCTCTCCATATTTAGGAACACTTGAAGACTAGAACTCATTAGTTATATCACAAAATATTCTACATTGCAATATCTTACATTATATTTGTGCCATGCATTTTTTTATCCTGCATCAGTCATTTATGTTGTCCGATTTATTTTATTCCATTTTCTAGTGTTAGAGATCTCCATCCCTCTTGTTTGCTATTCATTTCTTACACCAATAATGTGAACTTCTTCCATTCTGTTCTATTAGTCATCAGTGAATAACAGTAATAAGCACTTTGTATGCATGATCACCTCATTGACAAAAAGCGTTCTCAAGTTTTCATTGTATTATGTCTTCTCTCTAGTTCACATTAAAAATCAGAGTGGAAGAACCTTAATATTAAAAATGTACATGGGTGAAATGAAAGTGTTTCTGTATTACCCCAAACAGTTGAAAATATCCAACATGCATATATATTAGGTATATTAAAAAAAAAAAACGTTTACAGAGCAAAATGGTAAAACTAATGTATTTCATCATCTTGGAGATAAATCATGTACTATACTCAATTCCTTCACGTTATAGTTTGTATATTTTGTTAAATGTGATGTAGTGCTATGAAATCTTTCTTCTAGAGATCTATCATTTCATTCTTTATCTGGTTTGTAAGTTTTATTTCTGAAGGAAGCAAGCATTGGCTGCTGTTATCCAAGTAGGTGATAACAAAGGGGGACCTAGCATAAAATTTGAATCTGATCAGCTATGTTTCTCCCAAATTTCCTCCCTAACCTAACCCTTCCCTTATAAAGAATTTTCCACATTGGATAAAAATAATTTGATGTGGTTGCTATTGACATTGAAACAAATGCAAGCGTAACATGATAATTTATATTGCTTATAAAAAATTCTGTTAATTAAATTTACTGCAAAAGGCTTCTGAAGTAAAAGTGCGTGTCACCTTGCTGTCCCCTTCCCCCCTGCCCTTTACTTCCTCCCCAGATTCTGCATTTTCTTGCCATTCTAGGGCATTTTTTAATATATCTTGAATATTTCCTTCTTTCTGTGATGTTAGACATAATCTTGTATTTTTTGGCCTAATTTCCCAAAGTTTTAAGACTTCTCTTCTTCAGTCAAAAACAGCTTATTCACAAAAGTCACAATTTAAAAAAGAGATTGCAAGAGAATGATTGTTTTTAATGCGGTATTTGTTGAGTAAAGGGAAAAATAAGATAAAATGGCAGTCATTTCAAGTCTTATTTTTTAATTCCCGGAGAAGAGCAACAGTGTCTACATGGTCTTCTCAGAACAAACAGAAATCTTTGTTAAGTGGAAGTCCTTTAGTGAAGAAAGAAAAGAAAAACTGAATTTTCCCATTTAGATACCTGAGCTTCAAACTTGATATTTCAATTTAGCAGCTGTACCTTTATGCAAGAGCCAATTTATTCTCTCTTTTGCACTCCTGCTCTTTTGTGGTACCACTGCAGTTTTCCCTACACTTTAACTCAGTTTTACTTTGCTTTATTTTATATATTTGATAGAGTTGTAACAGACAGAAAATAAAAGCTTATAATTGTTAAATAATCACATAAAAGTGGAGCTTGAGTACAGGGAAATCACTGAACCAAAAACTTAGATACTGTTTGACAGTCACCTAAATTTCTTTTTCTTTTACACATCTTATTACCACAGCTTTTTATATTTCTGTAATCATCTTTATCTGAACTACATTGCATCACCTGCGATAATGCCTACTCAGCAGATATTTAGAAAGCAAGCCATGATTACATGTATTTGAAGGTCAGAATTTCAATGTAATGAATTACATTCTATTGAAGATGTCTGGTCTCCTGCCTCATATCTGATTTTGGTTATATTACAGTTTTCATTGAGTATTTCAGCTACATTTCCAGTGGAAAAATTTGCCAACCAAAAAATGACCTTATTCTTGTAGCATTTCAAGTTCAGTTGTTTGTTTTTTGTCTGGCTCACTTAATTTCTACCAATAAATAGTTGCCAAACCAAAATTATACTCCTTATTGAAATTTCATGTACTTTATCTAGGAGTAACAACCAAGCAACATTTTGGCAGCTCTTGGGCACTAAAAATGGATTTATAGTGAATGACCTTGTTGGGGGCACTTTCCAAAATATAATAAGGAAACAATTATAGCTTTAAAAACCTTAAATTGCATGATACATTTTACCATGTTGAATATACCTTCTGCTTTGAACCATCCCCTTAAAAGTTGTTACTATGCTTTGATTACAATCCCTCTCTCTGCCTTTCAGGGGGTGTTGTTTTCTAACTCTAGTTTTTAACTACAAATTGTTATAATTCCTTTGGGTAATAACTTAGCAAATGCTGGGATGTTCTGATTTAGTCACTTACTAATATTAGAAAAAGGGTTGTGATATACTTTAAGATAAATATATAATCAGTCTACTTTAAAAAATACTGGCTGGATTGGGACTTTGAATTTCCATGAAATGTCACAGCTCAACTTTGTCTTAGAGGCATGAATTTGACTCAAAGTCTTGTGACTGAAAGCTTAAGAAGGTTATTCTTAGAGATAGAGGTGAGGCAAAGATTTGCTACTGATTCTACAGTAGCAAATAGGTTTGTTTTTTTTTAAATAGGGAATTTTTCTTATTTCTGTATAACAAAGCTCTCATCTGGACAAAGATGCTGTAGATGAGACTGGCTAATAACTGTTCAACAGGAACTGGAGGAAAAAAACATGTTTCTATACTAATAAAAGTTCCCATGTTATGGCCTTTTTTATAAATGCAGATTGATTTTCATGTTCCTTCTTGAGAACAAAAATGCATATTTTCAGAAGATGCAATGGTCTTATTGAGAGAAGAGTTTGAATGAAGGAAACTTCTTAGAAGTTTGCTGTATAAATTGAATGATAATGAAATATACGCATTGCATTTTATGAAGTAAATGCTATAATCTGTGTTCTCTCAAGTAGTTGGATATTTTGTTTTAAGAACAAGCATCAATTTAAAATTCCTCCGACTTCATGCCAGCATATCCAAATCACAGAAAACAAAAAGCTAGAGGAAAAACTGGAGTTCTTTAAAATCCAATCTTTCCCAACATTGTCTTGGTTTGAATATGTGTGGTGCAGGAACTTACTCTGATTTTACGTTCTGTATGTAAGGTTACAATCTGTGGTATCTTTGCTTCAAGCAAGTAAGCATAAGTAAGCGTTTCCCTGTTAGCCTTAAAAATAAATTATGCTTAATTATCAAAAATGTACAGAAAGAAAGCAAATTTCTTGTGGCACAAGAAATGATAGGAATCTGGTAAATACTTCATTTTCGGGTATAGAAAAGTCATAGGAAATGTGCAAGTGCGGAATGCATTACTTGGGCAGTAAAAAGGAATCTAATCTTTGTCAAAGCTAAATCTCAGATGTGATAAGCAGAAAGCAGGTATATTTGGTCTTTAAATGTTCATGAAACACAGATTTTATGCAGGTTTCATATTCTAAGCTCTTTCTCTTTTTGTTAATGTCAGAAAGTTTTCTTCAGCTTAAACATGCTCCAGTAGTTTTGTTTCTGTTATAGGAAGCCTAATGAGCATTGATTTTTTTTTTAGTTGTTTAATAACTCTAGTAGCTAAATAGGCCGAACTTTTAAAATATTTGACTGAGCATGACTGTTCTGTTCTACAAGCTGAAACACCAACATAATTTAAAGAGAGGGTGATTTTTTTCTCTATTCTACCTGAGCATTGTATTTAAAGCCCTGGATTCTGCTAGTGTCAAAAAGGCTCTGAAGTATAGATGAGATCACAAGGAGAAACGGTAGAACTGTGTAAGAAGAGCCCTAAAGACACCACAAAAAAAGTCTGCCTACTCAGCCACTAGATGGCAGTTAAGTATTTTTGAAGGAGCATGAAATGTACTGGTAAATCATTCTCAGAGGAATCCTTAAAATACTCTCAGGTGAGAATTCAATTTTATTGGTCTGAAAGTGGTGGCTTTCTGGTAGTTAAGAAACTAGCCTGTAAAGGATATTCACATATATTGTGTTTAAATTTGGCCACGGTTTAAGTAACTGGAGTGTCTCCTCAGACTAAGACCATATCCTAAAAATAACAGCAGTCCTGATTATTGCATGTTCAGAAAGCTCTGTGCTGTTATTGTTAAGGTGTTTTTTTTCCTGTTATTGGTTATTAATCCAGAATTGTAAATACATTTGATTGGTATAATCTCCAAGACCTCTAGAAAGCAGATAACTTTAGCCTTAATCTTTTCTGAACCTTTTTTTATTCATTTGTAATGATGGAGAGGATTAAAAAAAAAAAAAATAGGGTGCCTTTTAATTATTAAACATTCATGGAATTTAAGTTGCAGGCTCTGCATTTAAAGAAAAATTAAATCGAATCTATTATATCAAGCCTCTGTGGTAGGAAACAAAAGCAATTGATTCTCAGAACAAATATTAATATTTTGAATCCAGACTTTACAATTCTTGGATAGGCTTCCACTGTTTTTCATGAAGCCACTACTTCTTTAAGAACAAAATATGGTTTTTTGGGAAGAGATAATAGCACATTTTTGCACTCTTCCTCCTTATCCTACTGGGACTAAAAGTAGTTTTGGTCTAATCTGTGTTCTTAATGTTCATTATAAAATGATTTACCCATATACTCATTTAAATTTGAAAAGCTTTTCATTGTTTTTCCTCTTTGATACTTGGCAAGCTGCCTCAATTAAAGCTGTCATAGAATGTTTCAGAGCTCAATAGACATAGGGAGGACATTATGTTCTCTCTCCCACCAACACTTTTCCCCAAGTAGAGCTAGCATAGATGTTTGGCTGCATTTCTTAGGACTTGTTCATCTCCAGGGATGGATCTGTGATAAGTGCTAGTATGTACTTTCTGCTTTGCCAAGTCAGTGGTAGAAAGATGAAGACTTTATTTATGATAACTTGCCACATTTCTGGTGTGACATAACAGGGTAAGACCTGAAAATACATGGTCTAAATAAAGTAGATTCATTTTAAGTTACTTAAGTTGAATGTTAATTAAAATACTTCTCAATAAACTTCTGGACAAGTTCAAGTGTTTCATCCAGTTTCTACAAAGCAGACTGCATGAAAATACAGCAGAACAGAATTTAAATTTTGCATAATGATCATTCTGCATTTTCAATTTTGATTATGATTTATACTTTGGGGAGGGGGGGAACAAGGGGAAAAAAAAAAAGCATAATTCTTTGTTATTTTATATTCAACTGCTTTGAAAAGTAGCACCAACCTTAAAGTTCCAGGAAAAATATTGCCTGAGCTGTGTGGTTGCAAATTCTGTACAACTGAAGTTGATCAAGATTTACAGACTTTCCTTACTTCTATCACAAACAGCAGGGATAAAAAGACTGATTTATTTAAGTGGAATTTTGTGGTGGAACATTAAAATCCTTGGCTATAATGTGCAAGTTTCTCATTCTTTCCAAAATTTAAATGACTGAAATGGATAGGTCTTGTTTAGGAAGAGTTACCTTTTGTATTCCTGTATGACTCTGAGCAATGGTATGTCTTTCTCTCTTGCTCTTTTATAGATTGCTAGTAAAATACTAGCACAACATTGTCATTTCTGTGTGAGTAAACAAATGCTTGACAGGCATAAAGTTATATAGAAAATAGATTTAAAATAAATATTTTTTTTCAATTTAGAGGATACAGTGATTGTTATATTCAAAAACCAAAATTACAGATAAAATCACATTCTCAAATGTTATTTTACTTGCTTTGTTTCAAATACTCATATTACTATAAAGACAAATCTTTTCTAAAATCCATCATACCAAAATCTTTTTACTTAAACTCTCAAAACATAATGAAGTCGTTGGAGATTAGCTTTGTGACTTATTTTATTTAGTATTCTCCTATGAAATGAAAAATCTTTGTTTTTAATAGTCTTTCCAACTTTAAAGAGTTAGAGAAGCTGACTGGCTTCCAGTCCCTACCTTAAGCATATACATGGATATTTTTGTGAAGACTCTGACTCCGTCTCCCCAGACTTATTCTTTAGTAAATAGCAGGCTCATATTTCAGGGCAGTGAAAACTATTTATCCCTTTCTATGAAGAACTATTCTTGCTGAGGGTTTTTTTTTTTTTTTTTTGCTGCTAATTCTGTTTGAAGCCTGAAACAAAAGCAATATACGTGTCTCCTATTTTGTGGTCTGGCTAAGCTTTTGTATAAGAAGGTCAAGCACTGAGTACAAGTATCAAACTCCAGGCATTTGCATATCAGAATGTGGCAAACTTGACCTGTAAAATCATTATCTTTTCTTCTTCCTCCACTAATGAACCATCAGGAAAAGAGAAGAAAGAGTCACGAATTCAGGTTATATTAACATTCTCATTTGGGCAATAGAATCCTGATTTTCTATTTCCAGTTTAAAAACCAGTATAGTTCCTGGAAATAAAGAGAACAGAAATAACAGAATGAGGTATAATAAACAGTAATACCTACCCAGGGTGCTGAACCATCTACAGATGAACCAAATACATTAAAAAAAAAAAAAACAAAAAAAAAAAAAAAAAACAAAAAAAAAACTAGTCCAGACAAGTTCAGCTTCTTTCTATAGTATGCCAATTTAGTAAAGGTCAAGTTACAACAGATTTGTTTTAATACAGTGAGATGGTTGGTTTTCTTAGCTCTGCTACATAGAGAAACTTTTAGACTCATTGAAAATAGCATGGAAAATCACTTCCTTTCTTCTACTGCTTATCTTGGTTTTTTTTGTTGGTGTGTGTGTGTGCGTGTTAAAATAAATCCACAACGGATTTTATCCCCACTTTTAAAGTTGTTGACTCTTAAAGAACCTACTGCTAATTGGTTTGATAGTATAGATGCCTAGGTTTCAGTTCTTTCTTCAGCTGTTGAAAAATCTGAGGGCAGCTAGTTTTATTATAGCAGTCTCTGTAATAAACAGGAGAGACCTGAAGAGACAGCAGAAATAGGCATAATAAAGCTATGATAAAAATAATAAAGGCAGACCTCTGTCGTCTTGTTGTTGCTGTTTTAGTTGTTTTTCCTATTCTGTTATGCACCCATTTTACACTGGTGTGACTGAACACTTAAACCATTTTTTTTTTTAATAAATGAAGTTAGATGGAGTAAGAGCATCTTTTGAAGTTATTTGTGCAGACCTGATGTAGTATAGAAGATAGTTATTATACTGGATCACTGCATTGCTTCTAGGGTGGAAATCAGTGATTCTGTAAGATTTCTATCTTATCTCCAGTCAGCAAAAATTCTTGAGGCTCCAGTTATAGTAGAACTTAAGGATAACATACCATCATATTTCAACTTATCTACAAGCCTTATGGCTTCATAGATGGAGAACTCTGCAAGTTTTCGACTTTTGATGAATCTTCAGTTTACTGACTAAAAATGAGAAAAGGAAAGAAATGGATTCTTATCCTCTGAAATGTGTTTAGCCCAAGGAGAAGGCATTCAGGCAACTGTTTGGGAACAGATGGTTCAAGAAATTGCCTCTAAAAAAAATGCTTTCTTACCTCTAATTTTGGAAGTTGGCATTTGTGATGAGCACGTCTTTGGTTGCAGGTCCATTTGCTTTATCTATATTTTCTTATTTAACTATTTGAATTATGGTAGTTATTGATTTATTTGTTTTTATTTCTGTAATTCCTTATTTGGGTGTTTGTTTATTTTGCCATCTGTAATAGGATATGATAACTTTTCAACTGTCTATAGACTTGTCCTAACTTATCATCTTAGGAGGAGCTAAAAAGCCTCAATACCAGCAAAGCATAGGCTTCTGTAATCCAATGGTTGCAATGTGTCACTTGTGTCTCTGTGTGGGAGATTAGCTCACATCCACCAAATAAAATTAATCACTTCAGGCAGGGCAGTGCACTTCACTTACTTTCTAGGGCTGGCTTGTTCAGTGCTATTTGGGGGCCCGAGTGTCACTTTTCCTTGAGATTGTAGGAAAATGTGGAATATAACTGAACATGCAGTGTAGCTTTAAACTAATGTGAAAACGTGCCCCCATACACACACCTTCAGTACAGTAAAACCTTCTCAAATGAGATATGATCTACTAGTCTGAGGAAGGATCTAGCATCCAATAGCAATTCTCCTTCGATGGTTCTCCCTGAAGCCATTGGCATGTTTGCCATCCATTGGCCCAATTTCTACAATTGTAAAACTAATATGTTGCAATGAGTTTTGAGAATTAATTGAAACATGAGAATAAGGTTCTGTGCAGTTTTGATGCAAGTGACCATCAGTACTTCTCTTTTGACAATAGCTGCAGCACTGAGAATTTTTGTCTCCTTTCCTTAAGCTTTGATTGGAAAGAACATTCTGTACAACTGGATGCTACTAGTAGCATGTGCAGACATACTGGGAGACCTTAAGATATCTTCTGTTTTGTCATCTTAGTCTTGCTTATGTATGTGCTTCTATTTCAAGAGCATGAATGTAATCAGGTAGCAACAGAATTAGTAATTTCAGAGAAACAAAAGGAGGGAAAAAAAAAAAGTAAACAAATCTAAAATCCTGTCTTAGAAATATGAATTTCACGTAGAGGAAATATCATGACTGTGCAACAAACTGCTGAAAATGATCAGATTATTGATGTAACTTTTGGGTTCGTAACAGTAAAAGATATTACCTTCTAAAACTAAATTGTCTTTATTTTTTAAATATTTTGAAACTGCCATTAAGAACTGCCATTCAGTTTATTTTCAGAAAAGAAAGGCACATTACATCTGTTCATAAAACATATAAGTGAATGCAATGTATGTGTGTATATTGGAAACTATATATATAGAGAGAGAGACAATAAATAGTCTCCAGTAGAAATAGGAGATATTTAGAACTATATTTAAACTATTGCTAAATTTTGCAGGTTTTTTTTGTTTGTTTCCCTGCCTGGAAATTTTATTTCAAAAATTCATCTGAGAATTCCAACTCATTAGAAGAGAAAGCTGTGATCTGAAATGTTAAATGTTTGACAATGGGCATGTTTTATCCTCGTAGATCAGCATTTTTGCTGATGCATGTATGTGCAAACATGACAAGATTGGAAAGAGTTGTCTGTAATGTACAGGCTGTTTCTACAAGTGCAGATTCGAGTATAGAAGCTTTTACACAGCAAGTAGTATCTGTTGGATACTGCATGCTTACAAGACTATCATTACAATACAAGCACAATTAGGGCAACTGCCCTGGATTTAGCCAACACATTGCATATGGAATGTAGAACTTGTTTGAGGAATGCTGAGCAAAATTCTATACTCATACACTTGTGGATTTTTTTTTTTCCTATTCACAGCTTTCACACAGCTCATCTGGATAAAGAAAGGCTTAAGATTCCACCTTTCTTTCTTTCTTTACAGAAAGAAGACTGTTCCACAGTACCTGGGTCCTGGGTAAGAACTCTAGGCAAGACAGAGTTCCCACATATTGCTTTTAAAACCCGTAGGTTTCTGCAGCGGAATTGTACTTTGGATTAAAAAAAAATGAACTTTCTTTTATGATGTGCATTTTTTAACTTGATATTCAGGTTCTTATCAACAGCTTTTTATCATCTTTTATATATACCAGAAATTAAATCCTCTTTTGCCTGTTCTTCTAATGAATGATGAAATTTTCAGTTCTGATCACTCACGGCTTTTTTGGTTGTTTGGTTTGGTTTGTTTTGGTTTATTGTTTGTTTTGTTTTGATTGGCCTGTTCTTCAAATTTCCTTTCTTATTGGCGGAAATGTGCTGTGTATGTTTCTTTGATAAAACTCGGGATATTAAAAAAGAATCTTTCTTGAAAGATTTTAAACTTAATGCTGTAGGAAAGGCAGAAATCTAATGGAACTAGTCTGAGGGCATCCTCTATCTAGAATAATTCTGCAGGCGTATAAATACAGATTTTGTTCTGTTTTTGAAGCAAATAGATTTGGGATCATTGCAGTTAGCAGTTCTCTCAGCATTCATAGCAAAATCTACTATGTTCATATAAGTCTTTTGTGTTTCTATGTGAGAAAGTGGATATAATTGCGATTCTTACATAAGGTAACAGTAAGTGAGGAAGATTGAAATACAGTTTTTCTGCTGTCATTGAGACACGGTGCTAGGGCTTGAAGTCAAAAGTCACTTTCGTTCATCAAAACATTTTTGATTCTTGTCTTCAGTTATTTAATCATGCCTCTTGGCTGCCTTCTTACAGGGGGGAAAAAACTTTTATTGAAGAAACTTCTATGATCTACGGAGTATATTCTCCTGTAAAACACTGATTTCTAGGTTTTTCCTGTAGTTCATGTTACGTTTCAGGATTCAAGGACTACCTCTTTTTCTTGTGAAAAATTTAATCTAATCTGAATAAATCAGTTTTTAATGCAGTAAACTCTTCTGAGATCAGCTGTCATTAAGGTTAATCTCTGCAGAACCATTTAATGTTGTGCTTAATCCTGCTGGCTTCAGTGGTTGTTTTTTTTTTTCATTGCGATAATGAATTTTCCAATTCAGTTAGATTGAAAAGCTGTATCTGTCGCATAGCTTTTGTAGAGTGTTCTTTCAGTTTTAAAATTGGGTCTTAGGAGAATTACAGTCTGGAGAAACTGTATTTTTTCACAAATAACTGAAAACAACTAGAAAACAACTGTGGCCTTAGAAATCCTAGCAGTATATTTCTGTTGTCTTTGCAGTGTTGTCTTCTAAAGAATTTGTAGGTCTTGATACTGTGTTTGTGGGTGACTGATACTGGAGATAAGAGGAGATGAAATGCAGAGAAATAATAGGATAATCATCTTTTTTCTTTATAATGGAGTTCTTCAACAAAACTGTTACCACTACAATCACTAAGCAATTAACAGAAATGGAGTGTACTTTGAGCAGCCTGTAAAGAAAATATCTTTAACCTTTTTTCCTTGTTATAATATTGTTTGTTAGTATGTCTATGTTAATTCCTTCAATATTCATCAAAAATCTTTTTTTATGTTCTCTGTTTTTACATTTCTATTCAAAATTTGTTTGGGAGAACAAGTTGAAATACACGACTTTCAGATCAAACTGCAATTCCAGAATATTCAGACAATACTGAAGAACTAGTTTTGATGAAGTAGATTCAAAATTGCACCATATTTGGTTTAAGTGTAGAAGCTGCTGCTTTTTAATTTTGAGATTGTTCTAGATCAGCTAGAAAACTAAGAAAAACATGAATTTGTAATCTTATGTTTAAAAAACAATTTTGTGCAGAAACAACTTTGTAAGTATTAATAAACATATATTTTATTAATAGGCACCATCTGGAAGTTACAACTTCATTTTCCAGAAAGAGTATTGGCTTTTATATGTATGTCAAAGGATGAGATGAAAAACATCATCTTCCTGAAACAAATCAAGGCAATTAGTTAATCAGTTATTGTATACTTATTTGTAGGCTTCTTTTCAAAACCTGCAAAATCTGAATATTTGAAAGATTCCCTGTGAAATAAGCCTGCAGTCTCTTCGTGAAGTTTGCTTTCATGAAAGCATAAAAAGGCACTGAACAGTTTAGCCATAACCACTTGCAAAAACTGTTGTGTGGCAAACTTCATCTAAGTGCTTGAACTGCTGGTGCTGGTGACTAATATCCCAAATTAAAAACTAGTAACAGCAAAGAATACAAAAAAGTAAATAGATACAACTAGGAAAGAAAATTCTTAGAAAATTTTGTATTGTAACAAAAACTTCTGTTCTATATACTGTTCAACATTTCTGAATAAGCACCAGTGACAGTTTGGGGACTGTTTCTTCTTTTGGTACCTTTTGATAAAGCATATACCCATTGCATTTAGTAGGTTTTTTTCTGTTATTTAAGAATGTAAAAATTGCTGTACTATTTAAGGTTGATCATTTCTCCACTCAATGAACTGAAGGCAGGATCAAATGTTTGAGAAAAAGAGATTAAAAATGTGAAAGCAGTCAATTGCAGAACAACCATTCCAAACAAGATGCTTTTCTAATTTCAGTCATTCTCATTTTGTAGCTTGGCAGAGGAGAGTCAAATTTTAGGTGGGAGGAAAGTTATCACCTGATTTTTGTCGTCTTTCTTTCGTAAGCATCTGAATGGAAAGAAGCATTATTACTCTCCGTTTTGAGATTGGTTTCTTTTAAGAAGTAAATATTAAATACGTTCTGCATTCATTATTTTTATCGTTAGTGTATACACTTAAAATATTGAAATCCAAAAGTCGGAAGTATTTTAGTCTGTTATGCATAGTTCCATCCCTTTGAAGAAATACTTAACATATTTCCAGATAACAGAATTAAAGTGTTGCAGTGCCCTTCCCACAATAATAGGTGTGTATCAATGTGTACACATGCACTTAAAGCACTTGTACTCAATGGTTGATTGTTTTCTTGGTTAGGGTATGAGGAAGGAGAGAGATGTTTCTGGAATTTTGCTTTTGCCAACTGTAATCAGAGTTTGAAATGCACTCATGCTGATGAAGGTAGTTTCATATTGAAGCAAGTCATTTTCCTAAACCATTTTCTTCCAGTGTAAGATAGATCTATTCAAAATGATACTTATTTTTAAAGGCTTGTCAAGAATTTCGGAGCTCTGGAATACTAATATTCCTTGTCAAAATCTTTTATGTGTAATAGTAACAAATATTATCTCGTTTGTGTTTATTATATGCTCCTTTTCTCTTAAAGGATGATTTGGAAGTGAAATCTGAGGAGCGTGCCAGTGTCATCCAGCAGCTTGAGCAAACTATTGAGGATCTGAGGACTAAAATTGCAGAACTAGAGAAGCAGTTCCCTGCTACAGAAGTACAGACTACTGAGAGGGAGCAGGAAAATGAGCATGCGCATACTGCCTGCAGGAAATTCAGTAGTGTGACTCTTCAGACAGAGGCTGTGCCCAGAACTGTGTCACAAGCAAGATCTGTACAGACATCCCCAACAGAAGATTATTCAGTACACACAATGCCTTCAGCCAACGCACTGCCACTGCCCCCTTCACCACTGAACTTGGATAGTGGCAAAGGTGAAGAGCCATCTGAGAAATTGCCAGCTCTAGAATTACAGCCTACATTTTGTTCTGAAATCTCCTTGATTCTGTCACCGAAGTTAATCTCAGTGCCGCTGGATGCAAGCCAATCAGTACAGACTGCTTCACATTCGCCTCTTCCAGGACCTAAAGCTAATTTGTCCCTTGCATTTGAAGGAGAGACTGAATTTTCTGCTCCTCATCAATTGATAGGTACTACAAATGTGACTTGTAGTGAACATTTCCTTTCTTTACCCCCACAGCCCACATGTAGCATCCCGTCATCACTATCAGCCACTGAACTTGCTGCTCCTGTACCTGGGGAACATCGCTCTTCTGTCACTAAACCCATGCCTGTGGCAGGAGTACCACTCCCACCACCCTTGCCTAGCTCAGGACTCCCTCTGCCTTTTGCTGGCCCAGCAATGCCACACCTGGACCACTCTTTGCCTGGTGTAACGATAGCACCCCAACAGCTGCCGCCACCACCTCCCCCTCCTCCTCCTCCTCCTTTGCCAAGTGGGGAGATACCAATGTTGCCTCCAGCTCCCTCTCTCCCATGCACTGGAGTTCCACCACCACCACCTCTACCAGGAGCAGGAGTCCCACTCCCTCCTGGTTGGGGCATCCCTCCACCACCTTTATCTGCAACTGGTATCCATCCCCTACCTCCTTCTCTGCCTTGCCTGGGAATGCAACCTCCTCCCACAGCACAAACTCTATCTGGAGTGGGAGTGCCACCATTTCCTCCACCTCTGCCTGGAGGGGCCATCCCACCATTTCCTCCTCCACCACCACCACCCTTGCCTGGTGCAGGTGCCCCTTTACCACAACCACCTCCTCTACCCAGTGCAGGAGTCCCTCCTCCACCGCCGCCTCCTCTACCCGGTGTGGGAGTCCCTCCACCGCCGCCTCCTCTACCCGGTGTGGGAGTCCCTCCTCCACCACCTCCTCT
>JAPSGF010000039.1:1915670-2022790 GCA_035772895.1 Perdix hodgsoniae
CGGTGTGGGAGTCCCTCCTCCACCACCTCCTCTACCCGGTGTGGGAGTCCCTCCTCCACCACCTCCTCCGCCACCTCCTCTACCCGGTGTGGGAGTCCCTCCTCCGCCACCTCCTCTACCCGGTGTGGGAGTCCCTCCTCCACCACCTCCTCTACCTGGGTGGAAGGTGCCACCTGCAGCCCCACCACCTGTGCATGGAGAAGTGGCATCCCTTCCACCACCAGCTCAAGGCACTGCCTATACAGCAGTTCCACAAGTTGGTGGATTTCTTCCTCCACCGTTACCATCTGGTTTATTTGCAATGGGTATGAATCAGGAGAAAGGGAGCAGGAAGCATGTAATAGAGCCTTCTCGACCAATGAAGCCTCTTTATTGGACAAGAATTCAGCTCCACAGTAAAAGGTAAGATATATAGTTGTGAAGTGTGTTTTTGTTGTCTTCATAGCATCATGTTATGAGTAAAAAGATTTACCACTATGCAGATCTTTAAGAGAAACTTAGAGCAAGTTGAATACTTAAATAAGGTGTCTATTCCATTTATAAGCACACAAACTCTGAGTAATATTATTTACTCGTGAAAGCTCATTTAGGGCAGTGTTTTTAGCTGTCCTGTGGAGTTGCATATCATACCTTAATCAAAAGTCCTAGGGTGGCTGTGTGCCACTAACCTTTCCATTAACTGTTTATTTTAGAGTTGTAGTTGTGATTTTTCCAGTCAGCTTTCAAGATAGTTGATTGTTCTCTTGAGCAAGAGTGAACGAACTTTGCTAGTGTCTTTCCTCTGGATGAATGTATGCTGAACAATTTTTATTCTTCTCTTTTCTTTGTCTTGTAACTTAGAAACCTTTCTTCTCTTTGTACACCTAGTAGACAGAGTCAAACCACAGGTTGTAGTGGGTTTTTTGTTTGGTTGTTTTTTTGTTTTTGTTTTGTTTTTGTTTGTTTTTTTTTTGTAGCATGGCTGTATAAATCTTTTGTAGTTCTTATCAGTTGATATAATACTGAAATACTCAGTTTTCATTTGTTTGTAAAGTATAATTCTTCATCATGAAAAAACTGTTTCCTAATCAATCTTTTTCTTTCTCTCTGAGTACTGACAATTTTTCTACTATTTCTTCTTCTTTTTAATGACGAACATCTTCTGTCTTCAGTTTCTTCTTGCCACTGTCAAACACGCGGTCCACAGATAGCTGTATATTTTTATTTCTCTTTGTGTGCATGCCTGTGTATTTTATAACCTATTTATATTCCTGCGTATGTGAAGTGGAAATTACAAACAAGTCTGACAAATTTCCTGTGTGAACAAAGGAAAAAGGTACTGGGGAGAGTAAACAGTATATCTTATCAAAATGCTGCTGGTAGAAGTTAGGCAAGAACTTGTAAACTGCTGCTATCTTATTTTCTTCATTCCACCATTTATGATTTTAGTTTGATACTACCCTACATAGGTCTTTTGCTTAACTTTAGAGATTCTAGTGCTTCACTTGTGTGGGAAAAAATTGAAGAGCCTTCCATAGATTATCATGAATTTGAAGAACTATTTTCTAAAACAGCTGTTAAAGAGAGGAAGAAACCTATTTCGGACACCATTACAAAAACAAAGACCAAACAAGTGAGTACTCCATCTAATTTCAGATATTTTCTAGGCTGGCTTTTACGTAGAAGATTTTTGCATGAGCTGAGTTATTTCTTCTGGTTTGAAAATTTTACCACATATATATGCTAAATAGAAATAGAAGTAAATGTAGGGTGCTTTCCAAAGCTGTCTGTTGAAGAATGATTTTTGCTTAATTGCTTTGAAGTTATATATGTATATGTGTATATATATATATATATGTGTGTATATATGTATATATACATATATAATGTGTGTATACATATGTATATGTATACATATATATGTATTTAAATCTTTGCTTTATCCAATTTATGTATAAAAATATGTAGATATGATGCTTGAAATTGACTCCACAGCAATACTTAAATGAACAGTATATACATTATTCTAAAGGATTTTATAAATGAAAGAAATGGATGTAAATTACCATGATTTCAGAGGAAAGTGATATTTAAAATCTAATTCCTGATGTTATACCAGTGATAATAGTTCTACGTTTATAGTCTGATTATATATAGTGAATATAAAGTTTATGCATACTAGAAATGAAAAACACAGGAAAACATAATAATAATCTGCCAGATTTTTTGAAATAGGGTTCAAAAAACCCACAGCATATATTAAATGTACTATTTAAAACTTGGGGTAAAAGAAATGGATCTGAATATGTACTTGACTAGATAGAGGATCTAACCTTCTTGGATTTGAAATGCATGACCAAATTTTGGTGATGTGATTGATAATTAATTCACAATTAAAATTTCAGGTTATAAAGGAGATATTTATTACTGTTATTCTGTAGAATGCTAAACCATGTTTAAAATTCTTGTTTTATCTCTCATCTTTATCATCACTGTTCCACTTTTCTGAACTCAATACTGGGATGTTCTCCCTTTCTTTCTTTTCTTAAAAGAAACAAAAAAAAAAAACACTTCACCTCTGTACAACGTTTTGTTCTCACATTGGGTGTGCAGTGATGTTTTCATGTTTGAATATGACTTTTACATCTACTAGTCATGGATACATTCCCCATCACATACTTTTTTATTGTGCTAGCAACCTGCTGTAGGTAATAGAAAAAGTATTGAAGCTCAAATGGTTTATGGTAGGGTGCTGGGATAAGATCTTTATCTGGATGGATGGGCAGGATAGGGCAGCTACACACCTGTGCACTGCAAAAGATATTAGGAACTGGGATAGGTGTAAAGGTAACAGTACTGCTGCTGTCTTGCTGTCCCGCAACACATCTCTGCAGTTCCAAACTATACTTGATGGTTTCTCTATAAACAGTTACTTAACTCACATTTTTTGAGGTTTAGTGGTGCAAGTCTCTGCGCAGAGCAGATTGTTTAATTCTGTGGCATAAACAGAAATAGACAGCAGTTATAAGTAAACATTGAATGGGGATTTTCATACTAGCAGTACGTATTTTTTTGAAATGAAAAATACTTAATATATAGATAAAACTAACTGAAGATGACTGACTGATTGTTCTTAACTTGAAAATAAGTTGTACATGGCAGAAATTTTCACAGAGAATTTAGGGAAATCTAAGTAGCTGCCATATTTTAGATCAAATATTCATGTGGGCCACTTAAATTGACAGAAGAGAATCTTGTGTTCTTCTCTTCCTCCATCCAAACACTTTGTCAAAGAAAGAGAAATTACCTGATGGAAAAGTCTGAGTTCCTGTGTGATAGTACCTGAGGGAAGGAGATCAACCAATAGATAACCTAATGTGCTAGAAACAAAACAAGAAGGTATCAGAGGCCTTCATTAGAGCAGAATTTTCAACTGGCATGTGTTGCAGATGACTAAGTTCAGTGTTTGTGTGTGAATACAGTATGGGCTTTTCATAGCACTGAAGTGAGGAAAATGAAAGCAGAACACAAAAAGTATGCTCTACGTACCTACTCTAAGTAGTTTAGAACTCAGGCCTGCATTCTGAAATACTCTTTCATTTGTACTACAGTAAACACTTTGGTAATGAAGTCCATCCATATTTAGCAGAAGAAGCGGTTCTTTGGAGAAAGCATGGCTGTAATTCCACAAGTATGTTTTTATAGAAAGCAATAAGTGCTGTTTAAGTGGTTACTGACTTGTGTGGATTCTATGGCAGTTACGGGTATTGTAAAGATCTTAGAAATGGTGTTTCTGTAGTGATTTTTACTGGGATGTGTTATGCAAAGCAGATGTGTTCTGTCACCTGTTGAGCTGCAGGAGAGGATCTGTAAAGCTTACTGTGCTTCTCTCCAGAATATTTCTAGTTTGGTAATTTTTTCCTCTTTATGTTGCTGCGTGGTTATACTAAACGGGTGAATTTCTTTTAAATATTGGATGCAAAATGCTAGTTTAAAGGGGAAGTACTTGTCAGATAAAAATATCCAGATAAGTTTCAAAGGCATAAAACATTTGGTACTGTATGTAAACATCTGATTTTCGTAAGTGTTTTTATTGTAAGCTGAAATAAAGTATATTTACAGAAGAGGCCACATTGAGGGGAGAAAAAAGATTTGAGCTAATCTGAAGAAAAAAATGATTGTTTGGGGTTGGTTTAGTAAGTGAAATATTTATTTTGCAGTAAACTGCTGTTCTGCATGCTGTTATTTATGCTATATAACATACAGAATATGCAGCTACTTACTTGTGTACATGCATATAGAGTTCTTACCATTTACAAATATTTATGGTATACACCTTCTAAAGCGATAAATTTATCTGCATTACTTGCAGGTTTGCATTTTGTTTGCTTTCTTTTTGAGTTACAGGTAGAGTTAACTTAGCCCTAGCCAAGTATTGTTTCTAACTTTTTTTCCCATTAGTATGACCATCTGTAAATACCTGAAGAAAATACAAATTAACGATTCTTTAAAAAATGGAGTTTTCCACCTAGCACTGGGTGAAGGCCACATTAAGATCCATCCTACCACAATAAAAGAGGAAAAAAATGAAGGGTTAATATTATTTGTGAATGCAATTGATTTTACTCTTACTGTCTCTTATTTGGTGCTATGAAAAAAGCTCTGATTTACTTTTCTCTGATAATACATATACGTCAAATTCTCAGCTGCTGTAAATGTGTGCAGACTCGTTCATTGAGAATGCCTACTTAATCTTCAAAGAAAGTCTTTTATGGAGTATATTATAGGTGGAGCTGCCATTACTGCATATTAAAGTGATCTGGCTTTCGTTATAAGTCCATGTTGTTACAACTTTGCCAAAAGTTAGCTCTTTAGGCTGCAAATTTTGTTGAGTTTTTGTTGCTTTTCTTTCACATGTTGGGTGTCAACTTCATTTTGCCTGTTTTAAAAAAGAATACAAAGTCTGTTTTTGCTCATGTCTGCATAGCTTTGAGCACTTGAAATGTGGAAAATTTTTATCAAACGTCTTCTGTTAGCTCTGTAAAGTGTTCCTCAAATTTTGCCACTCTACAGGCTATATGCAATACCAGTTTGTGTTGCTTGGAAGAGACTGCAGGTGTAACTCTGAAGACTTCTTTTCTAACCTTGTAATGGTAGATTGGAAAGTAGCAAACATGAGGCGGTTAAGGTGTATAACTGAAATGGGAGTGAATGAATGAGATCTGACAGGTGGAAATAGAGTATATCAGGTCTGATTTGTTTCATCTCTTAATCTATCTTAAGTAGTTTCTCTCTGAAATCAATTGTGAACCAGGAATGGTGTCAGGATGGGTGTCAGCAAATAGTTAACTCCATCAAACCTATAGCATTTGACCCAATCAGTGATGAAAACTTGATTTTTGGAGTGTCTTGTTCAGCCGTGTCATGTAGTTACAATATTTTTTTTTTTACATTAATGGATACGATTTTTCATAGGCTCTTTCCCTTATCTTCTGCAGAGTGTGTGTTATGAGAACAGTTGGTAATGATGATCTTCAGCTACTTAGTAAATGGAACTGTTACCTGAGTAAAAATGCTTTTATTGGTTTTTGCAGCACTTTAAAAAAGTATGCTTAGTGAAGAAGAAAAACAATCTCTTGACTGACTGATTTGAGGCCAAATACTAATGGTAATACTAATACAACATTAAAAGCTTAAAATGTTATTTTGTGTGAAGAATATTGGCTAGTGTGGATTCCTAGAAAAAATGGATTATGTGGAAAAATAGTATACAATCAGAAAATCTTAATATCACTATCAGCACAGCACACTGACAGAAGGGACGGAATTGAGTTGCATAGATTATTTTCCTAGCTCTCGAACCAACATCTTAGAAATCTTGCTGATGATCGTGGTGTTTTTTTTTTTTTTTGGAAAATAACATACTTTTAACTGCAGAGAACTTTTCAAGAGCAGACCAAATGTTTATAATCTACCATTTAAATGAAAGAAAAACGTTAAAGATATTTTCATGGAAAATCTATTAATCTATTGAAATTAAGATTTTAATCTCTCACTTCCACCCCAGAAAATAAACAATAGGTTACTTAAGTTTAATTTTGTTTCAAAGGCCTTAGATGCAAACAAGATGGATCAATAAGTATTTTGCTAATGATTTCAGCGTTTTTGAATTTCTAAGTTGAACACAAAGATGCCATGGTAATAGAATACTAGGAATGAAATGCCACATGAAATGAATATAAATTGGTAAATACAGTTAATGTCATATTGGGTTAACAGATAAAAGATTATTCACATTTATTCATTAATGAGGAAGGACATCAAGGGAAAAATAATATTCCAAAAAGGAGAATTGGTTCCCTCTGCAAATAGATGAGGCACTGTATTAAGTTTTCTGTATCCACATTTAATGATCTTTTAGCTATGTCATTGGCACAACTGTTACTTGCTCTCTTGTGAACTTTTCAGAGATAGAGTTGGAGTACTGCTGCCCTCACAGTCAGAAATTTTAGAGTTTTCTGAAACATAATTTTTATTTATGCACTATTAATGATGTCCTGAAGTTATTTATTAAATTTTAATATCTGATTTGTATTGCTAGTAAGGATAATTTTTTGAGAGGCTCTTTAAATGATTTTTGCTTTTTACTTTTCACTCTGTTCTTTATACAACTTGTTGCATATTTTCTTTACTATTTGTTTTATTCTTGTTTTAACTTCAAAATATTTTCTAAACACAGCTTGACCATGTATTAAATCTCTCTACCTGTTCAGGCTTTCCAGGTTGATGTCATCTTTTATCTACACGTGTTTCTCTTTCTTCCTCTTACTACTTTTATTCAGGTCATATATTTGTAGGTTTAATAAACAAATATGAGTTTGACATCTGACAATGTTATAATCTCATCTTGTGACCAAAGAGCTTTGGAAGTTTCTCTACTTTGTATGCATATCATCATGAGTACTGAATGGTTCTGCTGATTTAATGGCATGATTTAGCTGCTGCTGCTGCTTAACATCTTATGGATTATGTCAAGTTGAGAACTGAGAGTTGTCATTTCTTGATCAGAGAAGCCATTCAGAGTGTCTGATATTCTGTTCCTTTATGGAGTTGAAGACTTCTGTAGGGGAAGGCTGTACTGAAAGTTTGTTCAAGTAAAAGGGAAAAAAACGATTTACGCTGTAGTGAGTTCCAGCAGTTGTGCAACTGAAAGCTGCACAAGAAGAACCCAGATCTTGAATCTTGAAAGATAGCTTGGTCTGTATATAACTCTTGCAGTGCCAGAGCTGCCTTAATTATGGCCATCTGTCCAGGGAGACTGTCGATTGTATGTTTCTATAGGAAGCACTTCTAGATCTTTCAAATACTACCTTTTCCATCTCTCCCTTGAATGTCTGGGAGGAGGATGATGCTTCTCTTGGTGTGTTGGATGTTTTAGTGTCAGATGCCATCAAGGGAAAAAGAAAGGAACAGAACACAAAACAATATGCATTTCTCCTCCTGTCTGTCCACCTGCATTTTGCTGAAGAATGCAAGAAGGAAAGCTACATAGTACAGTAGATTTGACATCTCAACTCGAATTACTTCAGAATTAGACATACATATGGGTTGTTTCACTTAAAAAAAAAAAAAAGAAAAAAAAAGAAAAAAAGAAAAAAAGGAAAAGATTAGTATAGTGATTGTGATGATTTAATATTTTACAATAACATTCAATTTTTGTGAATATCCCTAACTGTATTTCTATCAGTAATGACTTATGAGTTAAACAAAGTTTTAGTACCAACATGAAAATCAAGTTTTTACAATTACTATTTTTAATTTGTAATGAAATTCAAAAATACTTTAGATAAGAGGCATAGGAAACACAGTGATTTGCATTGAATCATAGAATGACTTAGGTCGGAAGGGTCCATAAACTTCACAGAATCACAGAATTGCAAGCGTTGAAGGGGACCTCAAGAGATCAAGTCCAACCCCCCTCTCTAGCAGGTACCTTATGATAGGTTGAATGGGCAGGCATCCAGATGGGTCCTGAATACCCCAATAGGAGCCTCCACAATCCCTCTGGGCATCCTGTTCCAGTGTTCCTTCACCCTTACTGTAAAGAAGTTCTTCCACATGTTTGCACAGAACTTCCTATGTTCATGTTTTAGGCCCCTGTCCTATTGCTTTGCACCACCTGGCCTCATTCATTTGCCTTCCACCGCCCATCAGGTATCTATAAGCATTAATCAAATCACCCCCTCTTCTTTTAGGTTGAATAGACATAGGCTACTTAATCTTTCCTCAGATGGAACATGCTCCAGTCTATCATCTTTGTGATGCTCTGCTGGACTCTTTTTAAGAGATGCTTGTCTTTTCTGAATTGGGAGCCCAGAACAGGACACTCCAGATGTGCCTCATGAGGGTAGAGTAGGAGGGGGAAGATCACCTCCCTTGACCTGCTGGCCATGTTCTTTTTTAATGCATCCCAGGATTCCATTGGCCTTGGCCACAAGGGAACACTGCTGGTTTATGGCCAACTTGCTATCTACCAGAACACTTCGGTCCTTCTCCACAAAGCTCCTCTCCTGTACAGATGGATATGGTTATTCCTCCCAGGTGCAAGACTCTACACTTGCTCTTGTTAAACCTCATCAGGTTCCTCACTGCCCAACTCTCCAGTTCTTATTGAATAGTAGCCCAGCCACTTTGTGTGTCAGTTGCTCCTCCAGTTCTGTATCCTCAGCAAACTAGCTGAAGTTGGACTCTGCCCCTTCATTCAGGTTGTTGTTGAAGATGTTGAATGACACCAGATCCAGCACCAATTGTTAAGGAACACTGCTAGTTACAGTCCTCCAACCAGACTCTGTCCTGCTGATGACAATCCTCTGCCAGTCAGCCAGTTCTCAGTCATCTATTTCACAACCCCTCTGCTGTGAACAGGACACTTTGATGATGATGATTTGGAGAATCATAGAATAACAAGGCTGGGAAGGACCTACAAGATCATCTAGTCTAACCATCAAATTAGAGAATAATACAATTTCTTAGTGGTGATCAGTACAAACGGCAAGAAAAAAAACGTTGTAAAGAAAGGGAGGCAGCTGCAACTGAAAGAGAGTTCATTGGGAATGAGTACATGATAATGTCATGTTTCTGACTGCAACCATGTGTCATCTTATAAGATGGTAGCATTGCAGACTTCATTCTGCAGGCTTTTTTCATTGTTTGACCTGTCTTTTCTTCTGTTCTTTCTCTAGCTTTCTATTTGTCTTCCTGATTTCATCTGTTAACTTCAAATAAAACGTTTAAAATATTAATTTCAAATCTGTTTGGGCATGCAATATCTTTTGAAGACTATTCAAAAGATTTGTATAATTCCTAACATAAGTTATTTGGTAATAATTATGTAATTCAAAATTGTTCGGGCAGTGGTTCTGATCACCTGCAAAAATGCAAGTGTTAGTTCATTATAGAACATACACAGGTTTCACTTTTTATGTGCATTTACCAAGAAAATTTTAGCTTGTTGGATTTCCATTTTTTAAAGTAGGTTTTGCTGTAGACCCTAACCATTCACTTGTTTTACTAACCAACTCACAGAGATGCTTTAATGATTACAAACAGAATACAAATTTAGAACAGCTACAAATTACAACAGCTATGAATTTAGAAATGAAACTTTTAGGTACCCATGTCCTTCAGATGCTGAAAGTAGATATAATTGTGGTATATAACGATCAGATAAAATATCAAATAGCTTTAAGCATATAAAAATATATATATTTTTTTAGCTTAAAAAATAGATCACAAGAATTTAAACTTTGATATTTTATTTCCATCCCTCCCTCTACTCTTTAGATTTAGGTTATTGCAATTATTTTAAATGATGAACATTTAAGTATTTTTGTCTCATTTTGAGGACTAGAATGTTTATCTGACTTATTACTGCATTTCTGAATCTGAGTAATTTTTCATCTAAAGTGGTAGAAATTGAGTTGATTTAAATCAACATGTTCCATCAGTGCAGGTAGCCCGTTAGGCAGTCAGAACTGGATGTTATTATTTTGTTTTGTAGGTATGAAGTAGAAATACTTTTATCTCCTGCTATAGTAAAATATCCTCACTAGGTATAGTGTGTGATTTTTTTCCCTCACACTATTGCTAGCCAGAACTAATTTTTGGTTTTACCTTAAATAAAATTAACAAAAACAACAACTACTACTACTAATAAGCTTTTATGGGAATACTCTCATTTTATTCTGTAAGTAGGCAAGGATATCCATGTGACAGATATGGTATAATTCTTTGATCATGTATTTTATAATTGGAATATGCTGGAATCCACAGGAAAGAATTGTCATTGCAACACCAGATTTAGATTCCTGCATTACTGCCATGATGCAATCTCCTGAGATCTTGTTTGGAACTTCCGTATATCTGCATCCTATCTGTAAAAGCTACAAGCATTTGTACAGTCGCTTTCCTGCTTATAACTATTTGTAACAGTAGTTTTTCTAAGCCACTGAGAACCAGCAGGATAATTTTGCTTAATGCTAGCAATCAAAATCAAAACCAGAGAATGGGAGTCATTGAAGAATTCCGTGCATTAAATAAATATTTTTCTGGGGAAAGGGGATCTTTTTAGTTCAGGGTTCTCATCAGCCATGTGTCTTGCATTACCTTTCATTAAATATCTTTTTGACCTTTTTTTTTTTTTTTTCCTGTTTTAAACAATTAGGAGCAAATTTGGCATGTAGTTTGTTTACTGTTTAACAATGAAGACCACTCAACAACTAAAAAGTTTGTGCTAGACTTTAAGCTTCAGATAAAATCTCCTGCTTAATTTTTTAAAAAAATTTCTATAAAGAAAAGTTCCAGGGTCCAGACTAAAAAGAAGCTGTGTATTGTCTGAGGTTTGAGATCTGGTAAAGATTAATTTATCAGTCTTTTGTTGCTATGTCTTTAAATGGTGTGACTTGCCTGTGGACCATAGGCCTAGACTACGTTGCTGATTTATTTTGATTTGATTTTAAATGTGAGAAGTCCTTTAGCCACTTATCTTAATATTCATATTTTCTGAATTAAATGTTGTATTGTCACAGCACTCTATTGGAAGAAGATATAGTTTTCATGCAATTTACTCAAATTAGGAAGAAAGAATGAGTAAAGAGTATGAAAACTGACATAAAACCTACCTTTTAAATAAAGCGACACAAAACTGATAGTTGTTATATAACCACTTTCTCTTCCTTTTCTGCACCCCCATTTACTTGATGGTGATGCTCTTTTAGTACTCCTGATGTCCTTGAAGTTCAGAATTTTAGTAGAAATAATTACCTGTTGTGCACAGGGGCAGTGTGTTTTTTTTTCTGATTACTGGCAAATCAAGTCAGTCTCTTGTTCATCAACTCACTTTAAGAAAAAGCCAGTTCATTTTCCTGTGAACTTTTAGATCAGGTTATTACTAGAGCATATGACTCAAAGAAATTCTGGGCTTCTAATATTGATGTCCCCTAAAAAGAAAAAAAAAAAAGTTCTAGTCTGTACGATAAGCACAAAGTTAATTCATCTAGTGGCTGTTTTTGCACTCTCTAGTTTTGGTTCCCATGCTATGTTTGTAGCCCTGTTTTTGATAGCTCTCAGATTTAGACTGCTGATGGGTGGTAAAATAGTGTTTTCACAATTTGAATATAATGTAGTGTATGGGGTACTAACACTATTAAAAGTTGGCAAGTCTTCAGATAATAGTTTATCTTTACAGGAAGCCTCATGTTGTTTGTTTTAGCTTGATCTTAGTTCTATGCTTAAATATCTATGCTCCTAATAGGAAATAATTAGAGCGATTATAGCCTGTTATAATGACAGTGTACAGTATCCCAGTTATATTATCATAATTATCATAGTTCTTCCCTTTGAATTCAGAAAATCATTATCTTCTGTAAAAGAAGATCTTCTGTATCTTATCTGTAAAATTTTGAATTCAGTACATTTGACTTCAGCGTTTAACCCTAATGCACTGTGTGTTATATAATTGAATGAGTACTTCCTAGCTTCTGACAGATGACACTGACAGCTAGGTCCTTAACCATGTGAACAGTGATAATGATGCACCTGGTCTGTAATTCCAAGCATTTTTACTTAATGAGCAGGATGCAAGACTTTCACTTCACTGTAGTGAAGTTTATAAGGGTAATACCTGATACACTGATGGTTACAAAGGCAATATAGTAAAACAAAATAAATAGAATTGGCCAGCCTACCACATTCTCAGAAAACTCTTTCTGCAAGCATTTGTGAGTCTATCAAGCTTCCGTTTTAAGTAGTTCTAGTTCAGAATTTTGCTTTTCTTTAACTACTGCTCAGCCATCAACTTACAAACCCTTGTGTGAAAATGTGAGTGATTCCCAATGTGACAGCAACTGTAAACATCTTGTGGAATACATCAATGTATTTTCAGATACAGACTGGGTTACATTTTTTAGCTAAAATGTTTTTTTTAATTTCATTTATACTCATTAATTACTAATTGTTTTCCAGTAGTCTGTAGTTGATATGGCATCTCATCACAATGATAGAAACTACATAACTTGAAAAAGCATATTCACTACCTGACAGAAATGTAAAAGTAACTTGAATTTACAGACCAAATTATCTGTGTTTTCTTCTCCCTGTAAATTCAGCATTTTTTTCTTTAGCATGTAGTATAGCATAAAATTCAGAAACCTGAGTAGATCAGCATTTAATCTCCTGCATCTGCATGATGCTGTAGCCCTACATAGAGAACTACTGCATCTAAACTCATGTCACTTAACAGATAAGAATCCTTTCCAGTAATTACTTGCTAATTGTTTCAGTAACATGAAATTTATATCCAGTAGAATTCAAATAGCTTAGAGCTACCTGTGAAAGATAGTTCGTAAAATACTGTTGCTTTTGTTTGCAAGGCAAATATGTACAAAAGTGGTTTTTTTGCTTATTTGAGGGGAAAAAAAAAAGCTTAGATTTTTTTTGTATTCTCTAACTGATCAAAGAAACTTCCAATATGTACAGTTATTTTTTAAATAAAATTGAAATCGCTACCTGCAGTATAAGACTTGAACATAAAACACATTCTCACAGTTTTAGCTTATATCAAAGATGGAAATTATTTTGTGGTTTTGGAAACCAAAGGAATTCTAAGACAGACATAGAATTTCTTTATATGACAGCTTGTTTCATACACTTAGTACCAGCAGTGTGAAGCTGAAAGTGTGCATCTTAATGAAGCATGAACTGTGGGGAAACTTTATAGTAACTATTAGATTTAAGATTCAACTGGATGACGTTTATGCTTGTGATAGATAGATTCAATTGAAGCACCCTTAAAAAATGATAATACTTTCTGATGCGTATATAAATTACTCAAAGTACTATTTTTTGAATTTGTCATCAGTATTGCAAAATATATTCTAACATTTTAAGTCTAGGTGAATACTAATAGATGGCTTTATTTTGACAGGTTGTCAAGTTATTAAGTAACAAAAGATCTCAAGCTGTTGGAATATTAATGTCTAGCCTTCACTTAGACATGAGGGACATTCAACATGGTAAGTGAAATAAATATTGTAGATTCTATCTCAATTGCATCATTAATTATCTGGAAATCATTTTTATTCCTGTATTTTCCTATGTAAAAAACAAAAATAAATAAATTAAAGCTTTCTTTTAGTCTTTTGTGAAAATAGCGGATTATGGCATTTATTTCCACTTTTGTAACATATTCAATTTTCCACTATGGTAAATAGATGTGTTGAATGTTTATTTACAGAATTACCACCTATAGTTCTGAACAGCAGTTATCTATGTGGCGTGAAATCTAGACTCCTTGATAAAGGAGGGCTGTGATGTGTTGCTTATTCTAATTCAAAGTGTCCAAGAGTATATCAAAAAAGTGTATTACAACACTTAATTGATTTGCTGTCTAAAGTAGTTCATATGAAGGAGGCTAGCTCAAACTGAAGTTGTTTCATCTTCAACAGCTGTTTATAATGGGAGATTTTTTGGAAGGAGTATAATACTTATCACATTTATGCTAAGAGACAGTAGTGCAAAAAGGTGAAAAGTGGAATTGCATTTATATTCAGAGCATCCTTTATGTTTCCCAAAGGCTTTAAATAGATTTGAAGCAGATTGAACTATCTTGTGAAGCGCCAGCCTATCTATTAAATAAATGTGGTTTCAAGTATAACAGAGACTTCATAAATCATGAAAACATCTTGTGAACTTTCTAGGTTACATATTTACAGCCATGCATTCAGTTTACTATGATTTGCTTACTTTGTGAAATTATTCATAAGTAGAAGCAAATTTCAGTGAACTCTGTCAGCTAATGAGTAACTCTTAATCACAAGATTAAGTTTTTATTAAACTGTTTTGATGGTTAGGAGACTTCCTCAAACTGAAGCACTTAAGATGGTAGTCATAGAGCAAGGCGCCAGTACTGGCGCCAAGAAGTACTTGGTATTTCCAAAGCTGGCAGATGTAGTTGAGTTAAGTCATACAGCAAAATCTGAAAACAATGATATAGTCCTTTCCTTCAGTCAAATATTCAACTTGGTTTCAGTTAATAATGAGAACCTTATGAACAAAGGAGTCCGCCTAACATCTGTGTCTGTGGTAAAGCCAACACAAGTTCATTGAAAAGTTGCTTGCTTAACATGCAACACTAGCAATAACATGGCATGAATGTCAGTAGTTGAAGGGGTCAAACAATACTATGCTTAACCTTTATCCTTCTACAATATGAAGTAGGTCATCTAAGAGCTGTGTGCAGATTTTGTACACCCCTTCAATAGTTTTTTGCAAAGGAGAATTTAATAGTATTCTTCCTAGCTGTTCAGAAATAATTGAACAAACATGAGAGAAATTTTATCTGATAGAAGGACTTGTGGAAATGGTTGGAAGATCATGGTTTAAAAAATAGGTTTGGTGCGTTGGTATTTTCCTTATTTTTTACTATAGACATGCAGGAAAATGGGTGAGGAGTGAGAAATAGTGTAGTGGGAGTTAGACAAATAGAAGCAATATATCACTAAAAAACACATTTCTGGTACCAGTAACTCCATGCAGAATTTTGAATGATCTGACCGTAAAGCTTCTGTGAAATGTTATAAAATTAAACGCCCATGAATTGAGTTTGCCTTTATGTATGCTTTCTTATTAAACAAGTAAGAATTCTCTAATTTTTTTTAACAGTTTTAAGATTGCTGGCTTATCTGCTACAGTCTGAATAGTCTAAAGAGAGAATGCTACAAAAATTAAAAGAGAAAATCGAAATAGAAACTGCATTAGCAATATTAAACTTGCCGTATTTCGTTTCTTTACATTAAGATTCAAAATATGTGATAAATACAGCAAAAACTGTTATCAGTGTTCTTTGTCCCATAGCCCAGGACTTTAGTAGCCTTGTGCTTCTATGATTTTTACTGTGTAACTTTGAGAACTTGTGGTACCAGTTAACTTTCTTCACTGGCATTCTTCTAAATACCCCTATAAACTGTATTTGGTGGAAGTAGTGTTAATACAAATTGAAGAAGAATTGTAATTTTATTTTCTTTTCAACTGACTTAGAAAAATACAAAGTGAGCCAATGTCAGTACAGTGTGGTATTCACTGATTCCTTGGTTTTATGCTGTTGTGTTTTATTTTTCTACTAGTTTAGACAAATTTCAGAATGTTACAGGAAAAGAAGGGAAAATAATTGTGCTAGCTATGAATTCATGTAAAAAGTTTAAGGTTTTAACTTCTAATCATAATGAAGTGCTTAAAATAACTTAAAATTTAAGCTAATGTATTTAATATGTTGCAAGGTTTTTGGTTTGTTTTTTGCTGACTTTTGAAGATGAAAAATACAGATGAAATATTGTCTGCAAGATGAAAGATGGTTTAGAAAACTTGAAATTGGATATTTTAACTAATCTAGAATAACTAGTAAATGTTCTGTGCATGTGTGATCAGATGGCATTTAATGGAAGATCTCAAGCTATTAGAATACATATTAAATGAATTTGGATGATGATGATGATGTCATTGTCTGCTGGTAGAACTGCATTTATTTACTCCATACTTGAGTTTAGTAAGACAAACTCCAAAATCTTGGCTGTTGTTTAAATATTCTTACGTTGTGTAAGTACTAGAGTGTATTTGTGCCTTTTACATACATTGTTCTAATAGTGCTTTAAAGTAGGGTGAGTTGATTTTTTTTTAATGTTTTTGTTACAGTGATTTTTTTTTTTTTTTTTGTAGATTTTCATTGCTAACATAGCTTCCAACTAATTTGTCAAGGATAGAGTTGTAAGAAATATTGATTTCTTTAAACCCACTGCCATTTTTCAGTTATTAGTATCAAAATGTGGCTCCTTCTTATGGCTTCTCTGATTTCACACAATATTTTACTGATACCTATTCCTTAGTCATCTATCAACCGTGCAAAGCATTTTATCCAGATATTTTGCTTGCTTTTTGATTTATTTTTTTACTGTACCACAAATCACTCTCATTTCTCTTATCTTGTATTATGTTCCCACTAGAAGAATAGATGCATTTGGCTGCATGAGACAGCCAAAACTCAAAAAAAATATAAAAGAAGCACTTCCCTATTTTTCATTTATAGCTCAGATTATTTTTCTGACAGACTCTGTGCATAAATTAGAAATTTCAGTGATCAGCTTTTAGTAGTCTATGAAGAACAACCCTTACATTAATATGTAAATGCGCATTAAGGTGGTGTCTTCCTTCATTCAAGAACTGTGTCTCTTAAATAACAAAACTTTCAACACAGGAAATATAGTATTAATAATTTGAAACTGTCGTTATGTGGTCCACAGCATAGCTGTCCTTCCTTCCATGATCAGTCATTATAAGGATACAGCATGTCCTCTGCTGGTTTTCAACATTTTATGGACAGTAAAACAGTAACAATGGAAAAAGAAATAATCTGAGAAGAAAGAGAATGAGAAATAAACTGGAGTTTTCAACTATAAGGAGAGCAGATGTTATATTTCATGCAAATAATGTTCACATTTACTGTAGTCACATTTTTATACAAGAATTGTTTCCAAGATAGAAATTTATCTGTTGGTTAATGAAGTTATCCTTGTCTGACCTTATCTTCTAAATGCTAAAAGTAGAAGACTGGCAAAAATTTTACTAAATTCCTAGTCTTTTGAACATTTCTGTAATCTTTTCCAATTCAGTAAGTTTCGTGTAACAGGGTTTATCATTTCAGGTGTGATGTTAATTCTAGGATGGCTGCAATTCTGTAAATATTTCTCTATGTCTTTGTGTAATGTTTTATGGTTGCACTGACCCTGCTAGAAGTAGTTTAATTATTTCTGTGTCTGATTAATTCTGAATCCTACCTCTTTGTGACATTCTCATCTAACAATTATCATTTTTCTCCCTGTCTGAGATGATAATAATTTCTGCCCTTCATTCAGAAGACAAATGTATAGGAAGTGAATTAATATTCAATGTTAGCGGACAAAACAAGTATTTATTCTTAGTATTAGTGGCTATTAATAACAGAGAAACATAAGAGTTTTGGTTTAGATTTTTCAGATTGACTCTTTGAAATTTTGAGCTGAGAAAGCCTTCATCAGAGATGAACTGAATGATTTTGGTGGAGGAAGGGTGAAAATATCTCATACTGCATTATTTGAATGGTCATGGATCTAGGAGATTATGTAAATGGAAAGCATTTAGGAAAGAATAACTCAAGATCTGAAAAATGTCTCTATGATTAGTTTATCCTATAAATGGTCCAGAGATAATCTAATTAGTACTTATTCTAGTATCAATATATAAGAATAATCACTTGAAACTCAAAATGAGCTCAAGAAAGGATCTGCTCACAAAATGCATGTTGCTATTTAAATAAGTTAGGTTGCAAAATGTGATTAGGTTTTGGATATTTTCAGACTGGATGAAAAATAGATGACAAAAATTCTAATTTCTGTCTGTTCAGGCTATGGATAAAATATAAAATCCTGAATACAAGTATGTACACTGAGCCTTTTTTAGGTTATTTAACAAGTCTGCATTTCTTTGTTAAAGTACTGAACTGTAAAGTGATTATAATCTGTGCAGGTTGATAACAGAGGTAGAAATTATACCTGTCTTGTTTTATTAACTGAGAATCATAATCCATTAAACATTTCTTTTTCCCTTATCGAAAATTATACTTCAACAGATAAA
Source organism: Perdix hodgsoniae (assembly GCA_035772895.1). NCBI lineage: Eukaryota > Metazoa > Chordata > Aves > Galliformes > Phasianidae > Perdix > Perdix hodgsoniae. The sequence goes on from JAPSGF010000039.1 coordinate 1,933,869, forward strand.
ATCTTTTTAGACCACGGTTTAAATTTCCTTCTGATAGCTTTTTCCATTGTGTCTACATACTTCCAGCTTGCCACAATAAAAGGCTTGTTAGTTGGGCATTTTTTGGTCCTGTGCAATAATACATGCTTGAATCTTCACATCAGAGTGGTGAATCTTAGTCCTCTATTTCTTTCCATCTTTACTTCACCATATTTGTAACATTTACTGTTAGATTTCAGGTTCATACATTTTATTTGCTTATAATTTACAAACTCCTATTGTGCAATTATTTTTAAGAGGAAAAAAAATGGAATAAACAAAATGACTTGTATAAAGCACAGGCTAAATTAAATTTGAGTGCAACATATATATGTATTGTTTTAAATGTTTCTATGGCTTTGATGCTGACAATATTCCCTACAGTGTCTGTACTAAGTAGCTGAAAGTGATTTTGAAGTCCTTGTCTGCCGAACTAGGGAGGGAGGACCTTGGAGAGCAGTAGCATTTCTAATGGTTGTGATATAAACCCCAGAGCTGTGTGTAGAAAGCCTTAAAAGCCATTCCCAAGTGTCAATAGAGAGAGGACTGTCTACCCCTTCCAGTCCTACCCTCTGGGATTTCCTGGAGGCTTATTCTAGTGACTAAACTCATTCTGGCCAATAGAGGAATAGCAGCAGGAAAAATAGGATCTTGGTGATCTTTTTTAGTATGCATGCAACACATCAGGGTAATGAAGGATAAAAAATATTTACATAACCAAGAAAGGAGCTGAATTTTGATTTCTATGCAACATGTTATTATGGATTTGATAATTGAAAAATAAATGTATAGAACTAAAAGCATTTTTCTATACTGCCAAATACACTTGAAATGAGGAAAATTATATTGAGTTTTTTAACAGCACTTGAATCAGCAGAGACTAATTACTGCCACATTGGATAGTTTGGCTAATTAAAAATTTTTGTTGTTGTTGAGAACATGTGAATGTAATTTAATGGAAAAGTTTTGTAAGAAATGTAAGAACTCTAAGTGCATTGTTTGTATGTTGTTCCAGTTGAAATGGTTTATTTTTTTCTTGAAGCCTGATTAACACTCAGACATGGAGAGAAATGTTTCAGGAAAGTTCTTTTGGGGGAACAGAAAAACTAGGACTGCTATTTCACATTTGTGTAGTGTGTAGTTAGTCGCTTATGAGAGAGATGGTTATGAAATTCAGTGCAGAAAAGCACTGAAATGCTTGCTACATTCATTACTATCATTCAAAAACTGAGGGAGGAAAGGAATTTTTTTTTTAACAGAAATACAGTATTTCAATGGCCATATTTCTATGCATCGCTAAACTACACAGAAGTTTTGGCATTATGTATATTAAGAATAGCTTATTAATTCACTTAAGACCTTCCAGTAATTAGTCACACGTTTTTTCATTAAGTTCAAAGATTGGGAAGAAAAGAATGCCTACCACATCAATCCATTGAGTGATTTGTTTTTGTTTGCTAAGTTTAAATATGAAATATCTTCACGTACATTCTTTCATGTCTATAAAAAATTAAATGTCTCATGTATTTAATAGTTAAAATCTAACCTACTTTCAGAGTAATTAGAATAAAAATGTAGAAAAAACTTGCAAGGTGAATACTTTTTTTTTAACATGAATTGAATCTATTTTTACTACATCTACCTCCCACCTTTTTGTAATTTCTCATTTAAGGAAGCAATTGCAACTCTATACTGTATTGGCCAAAAGATCTGTCTAGCTTAGTACCTGACCTCCTGTGTAGTTAGTAAGGAAAAAAAAGCAAAAATAAAATTAAACCATGATGAATGACATTAATTGCTCTTCATGTAATTCTTTAGATCTCTATTTAATCTTTTTGGCAGTAGTTGTCTTTTTCCGAATTTGGAATTGTTCTCATATGTATTGCCTATTCTTTTGAATTCACTTGTCAGCAGTTTACCATCCATAGCTCTTTCCTCTCTTGAGAAATGAAGTGACTAGCTCTGCAAGTGATTTTCAGGATTTGTGTGTTCTGTAAGCCTATGCTACAGTATTGTCTTCTATTTCCATATTGTTACTGATGTTGTATGTCTTTTAACTGCTGCTAATTATAGAGATTTTATTGTCAGAGAACTATAGAAAAAAAGAAAGTGCTTATCATTTTGATGAAGGTTTTTACATTTGGGTTCTTCTATGTACTTTATTTTGCATTGTATTGACACAATATTTCAGAGATCCTTTTGCACATGTTTGCTATTAGCTTTAAACTAGCTAGCTCTTATATTTAACTATTCGCCTCTCATTCATTAAACTGTACAGGAAGTAGTGAAGATCTTAGTTGGGGTTTCCTTGCTACAACATTCTTTTTTGAAAATTCATAATTCATTTTTACAATTGACTTTTCTTAATAGTAGGTGCTGTATTTAAACCAAGTTACTTATCTCATGACAACATTTTTTTCTGAAGCCTTAGATAAGAATGAGCTTTTTGCAAATCCAGTACCAGTCTAATCACTCTAATCTGTGCCTTTTTTTGATTCCATTATAGGAGTACAATTCAAAGTAGTGTTTGTAAGTATCCACTACAAAATGGTATGCAACCTTTCTTTTCTTATTACATTGTGTTTCTCTGTATGTTTAATGAAGTTGTTCTTCCATATCATGCAGAGACAGTTTCCAGGCACAAAATTCGGAATGACTAGTTTGTAATTTTCGGCATCATCTCTGGAATCCTCTGAAAACTTGTATTTGTATGTTCAGAAACAGGTTCAATTTCAGACAATGTATAAAATGCATCTCTTGAGAAATGTAGATCATGTATGAAAATATCTTAGACCTTTTCTCTCACTAGTGAATCCTATCTCAAGTAATTTGTTTAATCTCTTTATATTCTCCTTCTTTTGTGTTCTTTTTATAGTCAGGTTGTTTGCGTGCTCGACTGTTCCCTGTCAGGCTTCCTACATCAGATGTGTTTGAAAGCAGTTTTATTACCAGCTTTATGCATTTGGCATGTCAGTTTTAGACCTTTCTGTTCTTGTCCAGTTTACATTGAGCTTATGAGACTTTCTGCTTTTCTATTTTCTTTGGCTGATTTCCATGTTTTGAAGAGTGTTATTTTCTTACAGGTGTCCGTCATGCTCTTTTTTTAATCATATATGTGGTTTTGAAGCCCAGAAATAGTGGGGATATGGAAAGACAAGAAAAAGTCTGAGTGCTTTAAGATTTCTTTTTCTTTCCTCCAAAACTTATCGTTGTGACCTACAAGCTTCTTACTCTTCTAACCAACTTTCCTCTTATAACACCTTTTTTTCTTTTCGGCATTATTTTTATCATCTCATTTTCCGTGTCCCTTAAAGAGAGTGATTTTAAGACTGTTATGGTATCTTCAGCTGTTTTGCATGCTATTTAGAAGTGAATCTTCTAAAAAAAAAAAAAAAGCTTCTTCTACTCTTGTTATTTCTGCCTACTTGCTTCGGGTAGTAATTGCCATGTCCTAAAGTTTAGATTCTGTACAATATCTCATAAATGTATTTAACAGATTAATCCTGCTGCTATGTTTTGTATCTTGCATATTATCATATGGCTGTTAGCATTTAGAAATCATGACAAACATGCTTTTTGAGTGACATGTAGGGTCTAGTTGAGCTAGTTGAGTATGAGTTAGTCTAGTTGAGTATGAGTGACATAGGGTTCTAGTTGTGCTATTTATAATTGGTCAAAGACTTCCTCAGTAGGGAATATGGCAGATCCATTTCAGCAGATTGCTTTATCTTAACTGACTCATCCTTCCTTCAACAGTAACTGGTTATGGCACCATATGCAGCCTTGAGACTGTGACACTGATAATCTTCCTTCTCATACATTTGGAACAACCATTACACCCATCACTTAATAACTTGCCCATTGCAAGCATGAGCAGTCTGGTGACTATATCACTCTATAGCTGGCCAGGACATGACTTCACCTTGGCTTACTTTGACTTTTCCTCCTCATCACCTCAGAATCTAGCTCTCATCTCTACCTCATCTGAGCACCTTTCCCACTAGGTTTTCTATTCCTCCTGGCTCTGCACTTCTAGCACCAAGTGGCAACAACAGCCCATGGTGTCTGGTCAGGGCTTGTCCTGCTTCTAGATCTACTGGGGGTACTGTGTCTTGGTGCCAGGTGCAAGGAGGAGAAAGGATGAAGAAATGATAGGGCAGAGACCTGTTTGCTGTATTCATCTGTGCTTAGCGGAGTAATGAGTGCGGGAGGAAGCTGTGGTTAGATGTTAGTCTTTTTTTCTGTGGAGAAATATTTGGCATGTTTCTTCTCATGCTGGTGCCATTGAGCCTATGTCCCCCAAAGCACATTGATTTATTTTGCCTTTTTTTTGCTTGTTTCTTGTATTCTGACAAAATCCCTGGATAATGAAAGACTAAGATTTATGCTCTTTTGCTGTTCCATACGAAACCTCCCTGTTCTGTTTCAGTCTAAAGTATATGATGTTTTTAGTGAAGCTTCAAAAGGCTTTAGTTACTTGGATAATATAGGTCAATGCACTGAGTGCCTTTTGTAGTCTTGAAGACTCTAGTAGGCTAAATCTAGTGATGATACTGTCATAAATACAGGTCACTGCCCCTCAGAGGACACAGTTTTCTTAAATTGATATATTTTGGTTTGCCACATATATTTCGATTTTGTTGCAATTGCAGTCCATATTTCCTTGAATTTATTAATTTTAACTCTTAAGAGACACTTTGGAGCACAAAAAAAGATAGACACTTAAATAATCAATTCTCATCCTTCTGCTCTCAGTTATCAGATTATTGGGATTTGAATTAGTAAAACCTGTCATCTGTTTTATACCTAGCCAAAAATTTTGTTGTGATATTTTCATAATCGTACCACACTTAGAATATGGACTAAATATCACAAGACTGTAACATCATTTTGTTAGCATCTGAAGCTCTTTAGTATCATAACTTCAGAATATTTGGTAAAAGGCTTAACATCCATTACAACAATGAAGGCCATAGTTTTTGTGCAGGCTTCAGACAGAGCTGACATTGAAAATACCAGACTACATCTAAATTTCTTCCTGCGGTGTCAAAAATATATTTTTTACTTGTTCTAGAGAAGAACGTATTTTAGTGACCTACTACTATCTGGAAAATTGAAAGAAAAACCTGCTTTTGAAAAGCAACTTCTCAAGACTGCAGTTCATAATTCTTCAACAAAAAAAAATTCAACATGTGGTCACCACTGTTGCCTTCACAGCAGTTGTAGCAAATGAAGGTTTGCCTGATTTCTGAATCCCTGAAAATTTCCATATAGAATTTTCTAACGAGCTGTACTACTACAAATCTCTATATTAACACACAACTGGCTAACTAACCATAAGCAAGGGAAGCTTCGTTTCTGCATGTAAATGACTGCATATTCTCATGGCTAAATGAGCTTCCATTAATTTATGTTGTAAATCACCAAAGGTAGCAAAATTCTTTGCAGATTATGCAGAAGGGGGTTAGGTTTGCTGACTTCAGAGAAGACTAATGGAGATCTTCAGAAGGAACTGGCAGAAAGGCAAATAAACATCTCAGCTCTAAACTTCCAGAGTTTGGAAGAGTATTCTGAGCATTTAGTCTAGCTACTAAATAAGTCACGTAACATTGCCTGCTAATTTCTTGCTCAAGCCATTAGTCTGTAGAAATATGAATGTTCTAACAATATAAATGATCTTGAGTTCCAGCTGAAATTCTGACCCTTCAACCTCTTTCTTTCATTGCAGTCATTGATAGTTTTGCCGCTTTGGTGAGTCTAAGGTTTCGTGCAAATAGTTTAAGTGATGGAGAAGGAAGTGCATTTCATGAAACAGTACTCAAAAGGTTAATTTCCTTCACTTTTAACACTTAAAATATTACTTTCAAAGTGAAGCTCTCAGAGTAATTTACAGATATCCTTCTTTTTTTTTTTTCTTTCCGGTCTGTGAAATTTTGAAGCACATAGTTTCAAATCTATCTCTTATAAGGATGCAAGAAATTATCATGTTGCAATTAAACATAATTTCTTGACACCTCAGGTTATTCTTGGTTGCTGTCCACCAGTTAGACTTCTATTAAAGTATTGTTTTGACTTCTAGTCACTCACTAAGAGAAAAGCCTTAAGTTAGTCATTCATTGTGATTGAGAGTGTAATCAAGGCAATTCTTTGGGTGAGTCTAAGTCTGTTCAGAAAAGAACAGCTATTTCATTTACGCTATGTGGACATCACTGAGGATTAATAACTGTTTTTAACATTTCTTTTCACTGTTAGTAAAGGTATATTTAATAGCAATAAGCTAAGTGTGGACATCTGTGGAAAGTTAAGACGCTCTCCTTTTTCATAGCATTTCATGAGCTATTAAATTTTCAGGTCTATACATTAGCCAGCTTTTAACTGATTTAGTGTTGACACTTAAGTGATTTAATGCAAATGTTCTAAATTGCCACCTGTACACACCCGGATCTTTAATTATATGCTAATTGTGGGTACGTTGGGTGCAAACAAAAAAAAATAAAATTGTATGTGAGCTGCTGAATATAGGTAATATTTTTCTTGGACAAATCTATTTTTAGTATCCACCCAACAAATTATACTAAATATGAAAAATACTCTATGGGTGGGATTCCTCTTGTCTTTATTATGAGGGATGAATTGTGGTCAATTCATCTCAAATAAAAGTATTGTCAAAAAATTTAGAGTTTCAGTAGTGGGTTAGAAGCATGATTAAAGACTGGAATGTATATAATGCAAGGATTAGGGATTATTCAAATGTACTTGGGGTCACAGAGTAAAGCAATCTATTTCAGAGATCCTATACAAAATAATGTCTTTTGATTATGAAAATAAGAAATAAAATATTTTTATAGTTTGAATAATTTTAATCTAAATTAATTCTTGACTTTGCACTTATGTAAACCTTGGTTTCATATTTTCTGTTAAACCTATTTAGATTATCCTGATCTTCCTCTACATCTTGTGTTTTCTTTGCCTTGATCATAGCAAATGAGCTTTCTAAAACATGAAAAAGTAAGCTAGCCTCTTTGGACTAGAACTTCTCAACAAGCCATGGCTTTGTTTACCTTAAGCTACTGTTACGCAAAGTGGAATTAAATCAAAAGCCAGCACATTCAAATTACTAAAAAAAACCCAACAGACAACTGAACCAAAATGTAATCACTAGTCTGAAATAGTTTGAATCCTGAAGTGTTTAAATTTTTTGTGTTCCAAAAATATCTTGCGAGTTTCTTCCAACTGTACTCAGTAAGAGATGCTACCTTGTGTTCTATGAAGATTGACTTGCATACGTGCTTTGATAGTCTTGTTTACACCAGCACTAGTATCACTTTTATCCTGTGGAATGCTCCAAAAAAATGCAATTGAAGTAGAGATCAAAAAGCAGTAGAACATATCTTAAAAAAAAAAAAAGTCAAGTAATAACAAACTGGAACCCACATTTTATTACACCTGACTCATAAATATGAAGCTGTAATTAATCTGCAGATGGATTAATAGACAAAGCTGCATATTTTTATCATTAATTTCTTTTGAGTATGATTTACCATTGATCTTTTTTCTGTGGCTTGTTTTTATAATGTATGTATTGTAAATGTACATGGCCACATAAACATCCCAAAGACATACTTCTCAGATATCCTGTTCTGGTAGTCTCTGTGATATGATATAATCGATAGGTATGACAAGTTTTAACTTTTGAACCTTGAAATTGAACAGTTATTGCATGATATACTACCTTAACTAAATATTTGAAAAATACAGTGCTACATATTGCCAAAGTAAAACACCAATTAGTGTTGTATTTTTATAACCTAAATTTATTTACTGTAACAAAATTTCTCATATGCAAATTATATCTGTATCTATTTTAATTTTATATAATGATATTGTTCATTAAAGATTTTAACAACAATTTTAAGGGACAGGAAATCTTTCTAGAAAACAGTAAAACCTTATTGTAAACATCAACTACAATTTAAAAAATCTATTAAATTGATCTTATGTCATTTGCATTTGTGTACCATAGTAAGCCTTAAGTAGTGTTTTTGAGTCATCATGGCTGTTCTTTCTAGTTGGTTGAAAATGCAGAATCCTGCCAGTCAGTCTTGCACTTCATATTTACTCCCTGAAGACCAGACCCCGGCAGGTTTTTGAGGCTGTTTGCTCTTCCATCCACTGTAGTTTAAAATAAGCGTAATGTAGTAAAATGCCAGTCTCTTCTCAGTCTTCCAATGTATATGCCTATGTTTTTTTCACCTGCCTGATTTAAACAAATCTTATCTAAACAATTAAGATAAGCATTGAAGTGTACTCTCAATAGTCAAATCAGCAAACCTCTCAAAACCAGAGCTGAAATACAATCTCTCTAAATTAAACAGTCTACAATGGTAATCATGTTTGTATTTAAACATTTTATTCTGAAAGGATTACAGCATTAGTCTCCTTTTTTTTTTTTCCTGCCTAGACAAGAAGGCGACATACTTAGTCAAACAAAATATATTTGTTCTCTAAGAACTAAGCGCACACAGTTTTTGTAAACAATCTGTATAGGTGTATAAAGTCAGACTTCACATAGTCAGTAAATCTGTCCTTAATGTTATAGGCAACTGTTTGAAAAGTATGTAAGGCAATTGTTTACAAAATTATATGTAGTTAATATATTTTGTTATATCTTGTTCCATATATGTTTGTGTGTGTGTGTGTGTATAATCTATTGATACAATATTATTGCTATTGTAAAGCTAAGGAAATACTTCTAAAAATTAAGTGTATTTATAACAGAAGAATCAATGCAAAACAAACAAACAAAAAACAACAAACACCTATGGTTATTGTTTAGTGGAGATTTCTATGTCTTTGCACCAAATTTTACAAATGTGTATCCTTGGTAAATTCTCATTTTATTATTTTCTAGAAATATGATATAAATAATTTCAAGTTCTTCATGGTATTTAAGCATTTTCAGTTGCTCAAAACCATCTTGAAGCAGGAGTTCAGCTTAATCCATGTCTTCTGCCTGGAAACTTATATACTGTATACAGTTCCAGCTTCATACATAAACTTTAGATTAAAGTGAATTACTACCACAGGAAAACTGTGTGCAAGCAGTTCAAAGTGCTTTTTCTCGACTCTTGATTCATGATGTGTGTACTTGTGTTGAAGATCTAGCCTGCATTGTGCTATGTGCACTTAATTTTCATCCTGAAAAGGTGAGAGTATTTGCTAAATAAACTTCTCACAAAAGTACCAAGAATAAGCAGGTAGGTGAGAAATTGTTTTCATTTTTGCTAACTACATCTAGTGCAGTGAATCATCCATTGTAAGCATCATCCTCTCTTATCATGAGGGCTTTTTCTTCAGGTTTTGCAAGTCTGGGTGCTCTTGTTTAAGCTTTCACTTAATTTCTGATAATCTTTAAAAGTTGTATAGCCATTATTCTTGTTAGTGTTGCTGCAGCTCCTATGATTTTTATAAAACATTTTGTTTTATCACTGCATTTTCCATACTTACCTAAATGTAGTGTTTATTTCAGAGTGGCCAGTTTAATTTTCTGCATTAGGAATTTTTTTTATGTTGCTGGAAGCATTACAGTCAAAAACATGATGCTGTATAGTAGTATGTCAGTGGTTGTGTGAATGATGTCTGTGAGCTTACATGGAAGAAAATGTAGCAGAAGATAGCGCTTCTTGAAGCTGTGGTTTTACTATGTGAGCAGCTTGATAGCTTAAATGCTTATTTTGCAATTCAGTTGATTTTAATATTCTGTTTATTTCTGGACTTGTGTTTCTTCTCTCAATGCATCAGAATTTTCCATTCCTTAAAGTTTTGCAAATATGTTGGTTTTCTGCTGGTGTTGCTTTTGACCATTTTAATTTTACTACTTTGGAGCAGCTTTTATCTTCGATTAACTTTGAAATAATTATTCAAGGTGCATGACACAACATGATGCATTTAAGCAGTTTGCTATTCACTCATGATGCACACTCAAAACATTAGATTTATCTTTTCCTTCCAAATATTCTTCTGGATATTCAAAATGAGTAAAAATGTCATCAAATCTTGAAAAATAAGTATAAAAGTTATTCAGCCCTTTAAGATGTTTTCATCTTCTGCCTCAAAATAATGCATGTTTTTGGAGAATCTGTTTATATACAGTTTACAGTTTTTGTATACTGAAACCACAGAAACCAGTCTTCTGGCATAGGTTAATAGTAAAAAAGTCAATTTCTCCTATACGACTGGTTGGTGCCTTTTCTGTTTCTTTCACTCCTCAGGCACCTGAAATGTAGATGATTTTATTATTAATAATAATTATTATCTGAAATGTAGATTGGGAAAGGTACCTTAGAAGATGTAGCCTCTTGGTGGTCTTGTATCTTAGTCAGTAATGCTGGAACAGCTTTGAAACCCCCAAGTCAGTGCCCCATGCTGAATTGAGAAATAAGAAAACCATGGTACGCTACTATAAAACTGTTGTCCATCATTTAGTGATTTAGTGAAATTATCAGTTTCCCTCTCTATTCTGTTGAAGTGACTGTCCATTGCTGATGCTTGATAAAGGAGATCTGAAGTTTTGGAAAGACTCTTAGCGAAAGGGAGCGGATGAGATAGCAAAGTAGTAACCATGTGCAGGAGGAAAAAAGGGGGAGTGGTGTCTTGGAGTGATACTAATAGTTTTTTTTGTTTGTTTGTTTTTGAAAGAGTCATGGAGGAGGTAGCTGTGATGGAAAACAGCAGGAAAAATTGGAATACTTGTTCCAGCAGCATAGAACTGAGAATAGCAGGGTTGTTTCAGCATTCCTTGTGCAAGATTGAGATGAGTTTGTATCAGCTAGCAGTCCTCTTTGAGGTGATAAGCTACAATCTATTATTGGTAAAGTAGGACTTGGAATTTCTCAGTCAGTTTTGGAGGGACAGCAAAGCTTAAGTGCATTTGACAAGGACAGAGAAAAGGAGAATGGTGTGAATCCTACCCTGAGGAAATGAAAGACATAGAACCAAGGACTGGACTGAGTAATGGACTGATCACAGTCAATCATAAGTGAGATTTTGCTGTTGAGAGTTTTATGACTTAAGTTGCATCCAAAATACTCTACTGATTAATCTTTTTCTGAAATTCTTCTTAGTAGGAAATTTTGAATGTTGGCCTTATTATTTTAGAATGAATTTCCAGATAAGTAAACAGTGAAGGATTTCCAAGTACTAGCTTGTTGTAGGAAGCAATCTTTTCTCTTACAGTTGGCAATATTTTGGTATATTTAAATTGAAGATTTGCTGCCTACATCAGAGGTCACATTTATTTAATTGATATCTGTTAGTTTACGTATTCTTAGATGCACGGGGGGGGGGGTGTTCTGTAAGTAATGCCTGCTATTTTATTATGTTGCCCATGATGTCAGAGACAGATCATGATGGTATGGCAGCAAAGACTGAACCTTCTCTCCAATATTCTGTTTCATTTTATTGCTGTGCAACAGATGGCAGCAGAAACACAGTCTGACAAAATGGTGTCTGACATGGAAGTGAGTATGAAGTAAATATTTGTAATTGAATTTTTCTGTGCAGGAGAAAATGGCACCTGCTGACATTAATCAGTAATTGCTGAATTTTTGTGGAGACTATACAGTGGGTGTGAGCTCAGTGAGGCATTTCAGCAGTGGCAACAACAGTGTGGAAAACAAGGCACACTCCAGGTGGTCATGAAGATACTTACAAGCTCACTGTGTAGGTGCCTGTTCATCAATGGCAAAAATGCTTAGCTAATGGTGGTGACTGTTGAAAAAACAATGTTTTGTAGCTGAAAGGTTTCCCTAATGATCAGTGTTATTGTGTTCTTTTGTATCCGTTGTTGTTTCCAGGGAAATAAAAAGAAGGCATTACTTTTGGAGCAATCTACGTACAAATAATTAATGTTAACAATCTATTTATAACAACAATAGCAACAACAAACAGATATTTCGTAGATACAACAAACAGATATTTCGTAGTCTCCCTGAGAATATACTCTGCATCCTCCAATTCCTTCTGGTGTTTTCTCATGTATTACTTAATCATTATCCATAGTTGTTGGCAGAAACTTTGATTTCATTGGAAGCTTAATTATATACTCTGTTCCCCTGAAGGATTGTGATGATTCATTGTTTGGTTTTCTTAGGTGTGTCTGTTCTGAAACAGATTTGTGTGTGTGTGCACACATACACACACACACATGTGCACATGGGAGAGAATCCTTCTGTTCTCTGAGTACAAGCATGGCTCTAAATGTAGCCATGTTCTTTACAGTAATCTCATTTTCTTTAGCTGCAATATTATCTTCCTGCTAGGTGAAGTATCCTGTAGTGTCCAGCTGGATTTACAAATTAACTAATATTACTAGGAATAGTAAGTCTTTGTTCTTTTGCATAAATTTAATTATTCTGTCAGTTTGAAACTAGTATCAAATATGTTGTTGATATTGTTAATTTGTGTACAGGGTGCAATGGAAACTTTTCTGTTCTGCTGAATTTCCATGTTTTTCTGCAATTGCATAAAAAATCATTTATGTCCCAAAGACACTAGTTGAAGTTTCAGTAAAAGTTGTTACAAAACCAGTGAGATTGTTGGGGAAGTTCAGAACAAGAGGGGAAAAAAAAGGTCCCTCTAACTAGATGGAAATACTTCAGTTTTGGCTAGAAATAATTTGAGATGTTCTTTCTTCTCCTCTGCCCTTTGGATTGTTGAGCAACACTTTGTGATTGCTCTTCAACATTTTTGTTTTTACTGGGAGGATTTTTTATAAACATCTGTTGACTAATGCTTGTTTTTTTAACAAAGTTGTTGGTTTGTAGTTCCTTTTATTTTTGTTTGTATATCTGAATATATTTTGTTCAAATTTGATTGCATTTTATGTATTCATACCCAGTTGAAATATATATAATTATATATTGAGTAATTTTAGAGTATTAGTACTTGAAACTGAGGTTGGTTTTGTTGACAGTAGTGACAACAGAAATACAAGACAAATAAAACTACTAAATTTTAAAGGTAAAAACAAAATGTTTAAGTTTTTGACTAGAAGAAAATTGTTACTGCTAGAGTAATAGCCAATTGATAATTTTTTACTGCTGAAGAACATAACTGACAAACTGGATGACGTTCTGGCTATTAAAGATAATTTCATAATCATCAGGACCAGGGAAACGGCAGTGTCAATTGCAAAACAAACAGAAGAGTTATCTTCCACAATAGTAATGTGGGTGGAAATATCTATTGACTGCAAGATTTATAAACCCTTCTCCGGATGTTTGCATCCATGTGTACTAGAACTGTAGCATTATTTGGAAGATTTTGAGGGGAAATTAACATTAATTTATGCTTTTCTGTATTTTCCTACTTTATTTAGTCTCTATATATGGAATCCTTTTGTCATATATTTAAGTCTATTATGCTGACTGTGGAGGGGGGACAAAAGATATGTTTACATAGTTAATTTGGCTGCATGAGAACATTATTGCTTTTATCAGTTCAGATTGTCTAGATACTATAATTATATGTGCAACAGCGGTCATTTCTTTGCCAGATATGTTCCATATTACAGTGCTGCAGTATCACCAAGAAACAGAACTTAATCTCCTGATTTCCAAAGGGGGGCAAAAAATTAAAAATCCCATGGTGATGGTTAGCAACTTCCAGTGGGGTCTTTGAGTGCTATTTAGAAACAACAGAAAGTATACATCTTTCTGTAGAAACACCTTTGTTTTCTGTTTTGTTTTGATTTGTTTTTGAGGGGAAACATGTACTGGGATATAATTTCTCCAAATCCTTGTTTCAGACTGATTTGTTTTAAGTGTCTCCCTTAAGTATGTACACTCTTCTGCATACCTGTTTTGTTGAAAGTACACAGACCTGGCACCACTTTGTTTGCCAGGCGTTCTCTTATCTCATACAAGCATTCAAACAAAAGTGTTCTATTGCTCCCTAAGTAATCTATGGGTGATCTTAACAATGAGCAAAAGTCACAACAGGGACTTATGTAATATTTCTTAATGCAGGAGTAGACAGTCTCTGGAAAGAAGAATGATGGGGGTGTAGAGTAGGCAGAAGACAACCAGTAAGTCAGAATAAATAGCTGTTCATATAGGAAAAAAAGTGTTAAGTTTTAAAATGCTGAAATGTAGGGATATTAAAAACTGAGCTTCAAAATATAGTCTATTTTTAGTAAAGCTCTTTTTATATGTGCTTTCAAATATGTTTTCTTAAAGAGGAGCTCTAAAACTAATCTAAACGCAGTTTTTATTTGCATGTGTCTTCTGTTCTACAAGGCAAGTTTGGTTTACTTTAAGATACACAGATATTCCTGTTGAGTAAAATGGATTATCAAGTACCTTTGAGAGGGCATATTCATTCAGTATTGCCACAATTATTGTACTTAAAAGGAGGTGGGGTAGAATTAAAATACTCCAAATAATTATTAGCAGTTTTTTTGCATGGACCCCCTTCCCCAAAACAAAGCGTTGGTCCCTTAATTTTTAACTATGTCACTGTTATTATCTTCAAAATTGATTTACTTTTTGGTAAGGGAAAAGTGTTTTTTGTATTATTTCTGAAAGTATAAATTTTTCTATGTTCTTTATTTCAGTCTTAAAACTTGCATACGTGCAGAGTACCCTGCTTAGTACTTAGAAGATCATCACTTCTTTGTTTATAATATTCTTTTACTGTAACTAAAACTATGCATCAGGGCTGGAAAGGGGTAATATGATGAGTCCCAGACTCAGAGTGGTACATATAAAAGCTTTAAAGCAATCAGAACAAATGAACTTGAATTATATTGTTGGTAGTCTTTAGGTGTATATGCAGAATTTCTCTATGACATAGATTGAAAGGACAGAAACTACCCTTGTGCAAGGTTGCTCTCACAAATGTACATACTGTAGGAGTGCATACACATACATGTATTTATGTATATGAACACCTTATAGCAAAAAAAGTAAAATTAATGAAGGCCAAAATGAGGGGAGGAATTAGTGTAGTGTGATTAAAGAAAGTTACCATTTCAACAAAATTGGAATAAACAAATTGTCATAATATTTGTTACATAAAACACATAAGAGACTAAAACTTTCTAGTTTTAGAACAATTCTTGCTTTGTGTTAGATAAAAATAATTATTCATTTGTTTCCACAAGCATTATCTATACTTCGTTCCTGCTAACAGGGGGAAGGCAGTTGTGTTCCTAAAAGTGAGCCTCAATTTTTTTTTAATTTTTTTTGTTGCTGCTCAAGAGTAGTTAGATGGAAATCACTCTATCTGTATTCACTGAACCAGCTTTTCGACACTGAAAAAACACAATATGTGTGTGGCGCCAGAATTGGTTGGGAACAGGAAAGGCATATTTTGCATCTGTACTAAACCTGTCGACTTAGTGCATAGAAGACTTGACCCTTGTCAGGTGTCTTGAAGTTAACTGGCTGACTTATGGATTAATCAGTTTAAGAGTGAAGCCAACCAGTGACAGGA
Organism: Perdix hodgsoniae; assembly: GCA_035772895.1. NCBI lineage: Eukaryota > Metazoa > Chordata > Aves > Galliformes > Phasianidae > Perdix > Perdix hodgsoniae. The sequence continues at coordinate 1,949,382 of JAPSGF010000039.1, forward strand.
ATGAGCTTTGTTGTGTGAGTGTGTGTGTGGCTGTGGTGCAGATTTACAAATTTTTATAATGCTTTCAGTCAGACCGTGAAAGTCTGATGTAAAGCTTATCTCTGATCTCTGGCTATGGCCATACTCGTGGGATTGTGTGTATGTGTTTGGGGGCAGGGAGATGAATTCTTTAGCACTTGACACCTGGCTCTACCAGGTTTCTAGCCCATAGTGTTAGGAATGGCACTATTAGAGGCATTAATATAGTTAAAACCGTTAAGCTGTATGGCCAGTAGGTCATAAAAACTATTGCTGGATATTGTGCTTAGGCTTGCTTTCATAGCTGGATTATCATCTTGACAACTAATTCTTTTTACTTTTGTCTTTTTTTATAGCTGTTGTGAACTTAGACAACTCTGTGGTTGACCTAGAGACCCTTCAAGCCCTCTATGAGAACGTGAGTAACCAGAGGAAATCCATACAATGTAGGAATACATTGGTCCATATGAAAGTATTTGGGATTTGCATCAGTAGTTGTAAGAAAGTATCTAATTTTGACCTGACTGTTCTTGTCCAAAGCAATTAGAGTAATGATGAGCAGTTCAGCTGCATTGATTGTGTATTTTTTTATTTTTTTTTTACTGAGCACGCATTTTGTTTTAGCTAATGTAATTCCTATGAGAATTCCTATGAGAAATCAACTGTATTCCTTTTTGTTTGTTTTTGGGTAGGGCAGTCAGTAGGCATCAGACCTTGCACTTCAGACTTTTGGTTTATCCCGGTAACCTCACTGATATAGCTATGCTGTTAAATAACAAACAGTTCTTTTTAATAAGTGCAATCATTCCAATTGTAAAACTGCAGTTTTAATTATTTTGGAGGAAATCCTTAAATAATGAGAATTTCAAATCTTTGAAAGGAAAAGGCTTACTCTAGTTTAATGTAAGAAAAATTAGTATAAACTGACAGAGGCTTCATAAATATCTGGTGCTTATCATCACAGCATGTTTGACTAGTAGGTATGCAAAATCAGGGATTCAGAATGTAGTCAGGCATGATCTAAAACTTTCTAAAGCCAGTCACGTGCAAAACTGAAATAAGTGGATTTTAAAAGTGCATTTCTGCTTTCAGCAGAGGTGAGTGAATATTATTCTCTTCTTGGAGCACACTGCCTGAGTGCATAGAGGTCTGCCTAGGAAATCCCCCCCCAAAAAAGAGGTTTTCTATTTACCTTCTGAAACATGATGCTGTGAGAAACAGGAGTTGAAAGCCAATGCATTTTACTAGATTTTTCATTTCCCTCAAATTATAATTTTAATAATACATTCATTAATTTAGCACCTTTCCCTTTTTTGCATTTTCTGGACTGTCTTTATATGACATACCTTGTAATTATTTATTGATTTCTGAAATTTCTCATTTGGGGTGTGAAAGAGAGACAGTAAGCTCCAGTCCTCTTTGCAGAGAGGATATTGGGTAGCACAGTTTGTGATTATCTAACAAGAACTTGAAAGCACTACTTCTCTCATTTCATCTCTGAAGGATTAACTCCCTTGAACACTGCTCAGGAAGGTAATGGCCAAATGGAAATCTATCCTTACCACTCCAGATTCTTTATATTTTAAACATTTGTCCCCTTCTGCCACAGTCACTTCTGAATGAATGCTGCTCTCATGATCAGTTTATAAAAACTTCACTCTTCTATTGCATTACACTTCTTTAGTATAAAGAATTATGCTGTTGCATTGCTGGTTATAAACTGTGCTAACGGGGTATTTTTCAAATGCCTTATTAATCTCATCTGTACTGATCTGTATAAGAAATACGCATTTCTTAATTCTAGTATGATGGATCAAGTGCAAATTTGCTGCCTCCTGAAACATCCAATGATGTTATTCTAGTTTTTTTCTTTATTACTTTCATTAATACAGAAAATGTCTAGGAAATGTTGTCAAGATTAAGGAAAACATATGTTAATCTGAGAGTAGACTTAGAAAGTTTAAACAGCTATAATGTGTTTTCTAATTTTGGACATAAGATATATCAGTTCAACTGTATAACTGAATTTATTGGACTAAAGAAAGCAGGCCAAAAAAAATCCAATTATTTTCACAAATTTTCCTCTGAACTGAATTTTGTTGCTGGATCCTCTGTTTAGTAGACCTGTGTATCAAAAGAAGGCTCTTGAGACTCTTGTTTTGTTGTCATTGTTGCTTATTGTTTTTGTCTTCAGTTTTAGATCATACTTACCAGACCTTACATTTCTTTTCCTTTATAGTTTCCTTAATTATGATAATATTGTTCAATATAACAATAAGCAATAGGTGATAGGAGAGGGTGTGGCATGCTCAGTTGCTCCCTTATTTCTCAGCCTTTCTTTGTTGTGGGTGGGGATAACTTCGCGTAACTCTATTACACCGTGCTCATTAACTACATTTTTAATTCTTAAGGTTTATTTCTTGAGTTGGGATTCCTTGCTGCATGTTTAAATATTGCTATACTAGTTCTCAGCCTATTTGATCTCTCTGGAACATATGGGAACTCTTGTTTTACAGTCTTCCCTCAGAATGTAGTCGGGTGTTTTTCTGATTGCATATGTCTGGCATGATGCTTTCCCTTTTTAAATGATTACTTAAATGTGAATGAAGTTTGGGCAGTCTCCAAACCAAAACACACCCTAGTTTCAAAAGCTACAGTCTCAAGGACTCAATTCCTGTTTACTGAATAATTGAAGTCGCCTTTAACCACAAAGTTACTGTAAACATATTACTTCTTTTTAATGAAGAAATCTGCACCCCACCAGTGACCCAAAATCCGTATTTGTTTAATAATATTAACTGGTAGCTAATGAGAAAGGCTTTAGTACTGCAGTACTATATGATGCAGTCTCATAGTTGCATATGGCAGTGTAGTTTTCTCTACAAACTATGTTTAATGCATAGTTGATTGTCAACATGTGTTTAGACAACTTAAATATAGACAGAACAATATGCAGAACACTTGCTTAAATGTGATTTTTTTCATAGATACTACCACTAGAATACCCCCATGTCCTCATTTTCTCTGCTTTATCACTTAAAAAAAAAAAAACAACCAAGCACACTTTAAATTGGGGGTTTCTCTGCTTGATGAACACAGAACTGTAGTTTGGAGTAAATTGGTAGTTTCTTTGCAGTCTAATTTTGAATTGTATTCCACTTTGCTGTTTTAGCACTGAAAAAATATTTGTTTCTATTTAAATTAGGAAAACTTGGGATATATTTTTAACATTAAAAAATGTTGAGGTTTTTTCTTTAATTTGCTATGAGGGGAAACAGAAATAAAGTTCCAGAAATTCCTTAAGAGTTGTGTTTTCAGGTGGCAAGTTGATTTAGTGAGAAAAAAGGCAGGTAAAACTCTGAATGGAATTATCAATTCACTATATATGGTAGATCATATTGATTGTGATGAGAATCATTTGCAGACAAATGTTTGTCTTGAAAGCAGGTAGACTCTTATCAGCTAAAATACTGCATCTTGAAATCAGGTCAGACTAAGGCCTGTTCCTGCTTATATCTTCAGTTTTGAGAAAGAGTGTATAAAGATGTTTTAAAATTGAATCAAATGATTGTTTCTACACTCATTTCTTTCAGATTTCTTCACATCGCAAATTCAAATGCATATGCTTCCTTAATTTGACTCCTGTTATGTTGTTAGGTCCATCTCTTTAAATAAATTAAGGGCAAAGCTTTCATTAACTTAGAAATGCCTTTTGTAAGAGAAGAAAGTAACCAGAAGTTTGCAGTGCTTGCCTCCACTGTACCACTAAGATTCAAATCTTCTTCCCAGGTAGTCATTGTATAATTTCTTTTTTGTTTTTTTTAAGTGACAAACTTCATCATCCTCAACATTTTTCAGCAATGACTGTGAATCATGTTTAACTTCTGATACAGAGCACAACTTTGATGGAATAGCATAGTAGTTATTAAACAGGATACCTTTTTCTATCCTTGTTTCATTAACTTTTATGTTCTTTATGCAAATCACTGTGATGCTTTTGAAATGTTACATTAACTTCAAAAATAAAGCTGATAAAAAGGAAATCCCCCTAATAATTAAATTATATATATATAAGTAATTAAAATCCAGCAATATTAAACTGATCTAAGATAAGAAGTAAAATTCTATTGCAAGGGGAAAAAAAAAAAGAATAAAATAATAGGAAAAAGATTTGTGTTCTGAAATAGAATGGCCCTTATCCTGTATTTCATTCTACCCATTTTATGGGATATAACACTATAAAAGATGAGTTAAGTCTAAAGCGATGTATTTTTATAGCATATCTGTGAGATTTAGGCTGTCTGATGTCATACATAGTAAAAACAAAATTCTGATATAATACTATTTTCTTCCATTTATATCATTATGTAATCACTAAAATTGAAGGGAATAGAAAATGTTCACATTCAAAAAGGTGCTGAGCAATCAGATTAGCAACTTTTAAAATGTATTAAATGGCTTCTCTTTTGACAGAAATAGTGGAGAATAATATAAAAGGAGTTTTGTTATTATTTGCTGTAAATTTAAGAACAGATAAACATTAGCTGTACAAAAATAAGCTTGCCAGTAGCAATTCTGATAAGTAATCCTCAATAACAATTGTGCAGATCTGTCCTACTTTCCTGTAATAATTTAAAATACAGAAAATCAGAATTCTGTAAGGAAGAGTCTGAATTAAGAATGTGAAACAAGCATGATTCTGAACTTGCTCCATGTAGTTGGATCTCTTTGCTTTGATTAAAACTTGAACCCATACCTTGTGACATTTTTCTCCGGTCTATCCATGAGTGGATCATGCTTAGCTGTGGTATCTTTGTCAGCTTTTCTGTGCTAATACAATCAGAAACAATAGATTAAATAAAGAGTAGTGAGTCTTCCTAACATTTGCCAGTGTATTTCTTAGAGTAACATTATCAACTTGAACGTGCACGTGTACTTTTAGGTTGCTCGTAAAGTAATGCCTCCTATTTATTTCCATGGAAACTACAACCAAAGAGCACAAAAGCACGCTTTGATAGAGTTAATTCTCAGCTACAGAACAGTATTTTTCAACATAGTCACCGCTGTTAGTTTGCATGGATGAGCTGATCAAGATATTCTTCACTTCATGGTGCATCAGCTGTGCGTAGCTGTTGGGAATGTGGCTTCATTTGTGTCATTGTTGCCACTGCAGAGATGCACTATCCACTGCCTCGCTATGCTCATATGCCCTCTTTGATTTGCAGAAATTATCAGCAAGCATTAATGAATGTCATTAGGAGTAATGTTTTCTGCATGAAGGAATTCAATTACCTTTGCTTCATACTCATTCCATGTCAGACATTTTGTCAGACTGTTGCTCTTTTGAGAAACAACAAAATGTAATGAAGTATTGGTAGGAAGATTCAAACTCTACTGTCTGACCTCCAGCATCCACCTCTGACGTTGTGGGCCAACAATAAAAAAAAAAAGGCATTACTTTCAGAGCAGTTTTCATGTAAACTGCAGTGATAGGTACCCTAATACTTTGCTATGTGTAGGAGGCCAGAAGAGAGTATTCTCAATATTTATTGTAAAGAACTTGAGAATAAGGTTTTAACTTGAAGCTTCTTGCTAAATTATTTTCATCTTTATCATTTCTTAAAAGTTTTTAAGAGCTTTAAATTTAATAGAAGAGAGCATATGTCAAAAATTGTTCTGAAATAATAAACTAGGTTTTCCTTCTAGCAAGTTTTTATAATCTATTTTCTTTTGACATTTTTTTAAAACATAAACCAAATAAGAGTGGTGTTTGTTTTTTTTTTTTGTTGTTGTTTTGTTCTTGTTGTTGTTTGTTTGGTTTTTTTTAAGTTGAATAAATAAAATCACAGAATTTTGAGACTGGAAGGGGCCTCCTGAGATCATCAAGTCCAATCCCCCTGAAAAGAGGTGGGCAATGTCCCTTTGACTCCCACACTTAAGATATTTGTAAACGTTAATAAAATCACCTCTCAGTGTTCTTTTTTCAAGGCTGAACAGACCCAGATCAACAGCCTTTCCTTATAGGGGTGATGCTCCAAGCCCTTTATTGTCCGTGTGGCTGTCTTCTGGACTCCCTCCAGGAGATCCTTGTCTTTTTTGTACCACAGAGCCCAGAACTGGATGCAGTACTCCAGGTGAGGCCTGATCAGGGCAGAGTAGAGAGGTAAAACCCTTGACCTGTTCGCCACTCTCCTTTTAATGCACCCCAGAATCCCACTGGTATGGATCTAGTATGGAAATAGATTTCCCTATGAAGTTGTGTCATTCATGTACCTAGACTGTACCATGGCTCAAATAGTGTGACTGTTAGAACAGCGCTGCCTCTCCTGGCCTCATTCTGATTTCTGACAGCTATAACTTTCATCAATTGCCAGGAGAGTTTTTACTGATTAGAAATTAAATAGAAGCTTTCTCCTTTTCTTTTAGGTTTCCATTGGGTGAGAATGTTTATGTATGCTATATATCTCAATTTTAGATATGCCTTTGGCAGTGTTTTATAGGATGTTCTAGAGAAGCCTGCAGAAGATAAGCTGAAGTGGTGCTTTGAAGGGCTGTGTGAAAAGCTGCTTCAAAAAGTATGCTTTCACAGTGGATCACAGGAGTTCTATGTTAAATGAAAGAATACATTGATAGTAGTTGCTTTTCATTCTGGTAAGATTTTGGAACTATGCCATATTTTTATTTTTAAATATGATGTATTAATGTATACTATATAGAAATGTTTTCATATTCAATAACATCAAGCATGACAGAAATTCATTTTGATGAATGAAATGCGGTCTAATGAGAGATCAGAAGAAAACAGTGATTTTAAACCTAGGCCATAATTTACCAAGCAAAAATTGAATAAAGTGGAATTTTTTGTAGTAAAACAAATGTTTGGTTGAAGCCTTTTTCATGTCATTTTTGGAGCAGGGCATGTGCTTAAACTGCAGCATGGAAGATTTAGATAAACTATCAGGGAAAGTGTTCTAGGGATGAGGGTAGCAAAAAATGCTGAAACAGACTGTTGGAGAGGTGGTGGATTCTGCCCCCTGCAGTTTAGAAGACAGGTGGGAGTTATAACTGTCAGAGATAACAAGTTCTTATTTTGCTTGAGCAAGAGGGTGATACTTTGACAAATATGTGATCTTACAGTTGACAATTTTAATTCCTGAGGTCCTGTCCTTAGTTTTCCTATCTATAAAACTTAACAGCTTGAGACTAATGCAGTACTTTAGTGAGCAGCTATAGTATGGTACAATGCTATTTGCTATTCCCTTTTTTTACATTTCATTTAAATCTAAATATATATGCATGCATATGTGTGTATATGTTATTTTTTTAATAGAACATAAGAATTATTGTACGAAAAGTATATGTTCACACTTACGGATATTTCCTTGAAAACCACAATTTAGATAGTTCAAGTAACTTAGCAATAAGTATTTAAGTTAATAGATATTGAAGTACCTTAAGAGTTATATACTTAAATTCATAAAACAGAAGTAATTTTTACTACACTGTAATGGTTTGAGTTTATCCATTAAGGATGCTTTTCTTGCATCTGATTTCCACTCCCACTTCTGCGCTCTGTGACAAGGAATGTCTAATATTTCCTTTTTGTCAACATTAATAAAACACAGTTACAAAAGAAGATCCCTGTGGAAATATAAGGATAAATGTATCATACCCAATTTAGTCATGCCATACCGATAGTACATTTCTATCATTTCTGGTAAGTATAAATATATCATACCAGATTTAGTCATCGCAATACTGATTGTAGTCACCTTTCTTATGCTCTCAGTTTTGAAGACTGTTCAGTCTGTTAGGCTTTGTGGTTCAGGACTGATTCCGACGATTGCAATCATTCCTACAGGACTATGTGAGGCCTCTGAGCAGGAAGGAAACCACTCATTTCTTTAACAGCAAAGAATTAGTTGTTGACTTTCTGTAGGTTTTTGAAAGCAAATCTCTCTACATCAGTTCTTTAAAACACCACAATCTTAGAATGCCATTTTGGTAAAAGACTAATATTTACTTATCTACAACAAGTTCACTCATAATTTCAAGGTGTTTACTCTGTGGGTAAAAAAAAAATAATAACAATAATAAAAAAAATAAAAATGGTTTTCTGTAGTCCTACCCTTCCCTTTGTTTTGTTTACTGTAAGTTTGATCAAATGCTGGGGTAGGAGTCTTGGAGTTAGCCCAAATCCAATTGGATGAGTATTGAGAACCTGCTTTAGCTGTTTACCTGCCTCTGCTTTGTGCCAGAATGTTGGACTTGATGATCTCCAGAGCTGACTTCACACCTTAACTATGTTATAATTCTGTGAAACAGATACTGTTACCATTATAATATCATAGTATTGGGAAAAAGGTTTGCTGCTGAGGTGAAAAAGTTGTTAGCAATATTACTACTCCAATACTATTAGAGCACATAGGCTACATTAAAGAAGGTGAACCTTGAAGAATATCAGCAGGGAACCCTGGGTGCATATTAGGATATGTAGTATTTGAGACAGATAGCCTTGCAGTTGATTTCAGTTGTTTTGTTCTGACTCTTCTATTTCTCTTTGTGTTTTGATTTCACAAGAGCATTTTCCCTTTTTCACATGAGATGTTTAACAGCCTCAGAAGACCTGTCCAGAGCTATGGCAGTATGATCTTTGGTAGTTTGCTTACTCTTCCATTAGTTGTGCAAAATCTTGAAAGACAGAATGTAGATCCATTTGTAGTGCTTTGGCATTAAGTAGTTAGAATGTTGTTTTCTGTATCTGCTGTTGAGTTCTGGGTTGAAGTTAAAAAATGTATGTAGTGTTTTCCTAAAGAAATGAATGCGTATATATTTGCTGCTTTTTCTTTCACTCTTGCACAGATACCTAATTTGAATCTATTTTGAAAACAAACATAAATGTTAAAAGAAGAGTTAGAAGAAGTTTCTGTTCCACTTCTATTCCTTTCCATGCTGTTTGATTTTATATATGGAACAGGAAAAGAAGTGAAGCTCTCTTTGTTTTGATTAGAATACTGAAGAACAGATAGTACAGCATACCACAGAGTCCTCCAAGGAACTAGGCAGTTTACATATAATTGCTTACAGTCATTAATATAGACTCATTAAGATAAAAAAAGTTTTATTATGTACATATATATACACACACACACAGTAGTTATCATGTATGATAGTTCATCTAATTGTTGTTCTATGGCTTTCTGCAAGTACAAAATACAGTTTTAGTTGCAACAAAAATATAAACATATTTTCATTTTATTTTATAGAATCATAGAATGTGTTGAAAAGGACCATAATGATCACTTAGTTTCAACCCCCTGTCACAGGCAGGGTCGCCAAACACAAAATCAGGTTGCCCAGAGCCACATTGACTGGTCTTGATTTTCTTTGTTGTCTGGCTTTTTTTGTTGTTTTTAAGTAGTAGTTATTATTTAAGCAATTTAAGGACCGGACTGTGTTCAAACAACTCAAGAGCTTCAGAAAGACAAATACAACTCAAGAATAAAGTTCTTGATCCAATGACTTTATAAACAGCCAAAGAATAGGAAGTGGAGGTGAATACCATTTTCTCAATGTCTGGTTGAATGATTGTTTTATATTTTGCATTTTGTCAGTAGCCAATAATATTATGGGGAAGTTCTTCCCATTTCCATTTTATGTAATTCTATTTCAAGTCAATCCATGGATTTAGTAATTTCATTGTAAGCAAATGCTGGAAAGAAAAATGTATAAACAAGATTAGTGACATGAGCATATCCATTTGTGTTTTTAGACTAGGTTTTAAAGTAACAATTAAGTTACAATTTTTAATTACTTTATTTCTTTATTCCAGAGAGCACAATCAGATGAATTAGAAAAAATAGAAAAGCACAGCAAGGCGTCTAAGGAAAAAGAAAATGCTAAGTCTTTGGATAAACCAGAACAGTAAGAACATACTTAGAAAATAATACAGTTTTATTCACTTCAGAAAACATTGCATGCTATTGTAAACTGGCTATAGATTATATAAAAGAAAAATAAATCAAAACAAGCTCTGAAACCTGTGATTATTTTCTTCGTTAATTTCTACAGGTTCCTCTATGAACTCTCACTAATTCCCAATTTTTCAGAACGTGTATTTTGCATCTTGTTTCAGTCAACATTTTCAGAAAGTATTTGTTCAATCCATCGCAAACTTGAATTATTACAGAAACTCTGTGAGGTAGGTTGTGTTCCATAAAGACTTAGAGCTATATTTTTGATATTTAATCTTGTTAAGTTGTACTCATATTTCAAAAGTTTTTTCCTTATTTACTCTAAGTACTCATTATATCTGAAGGATAGCAGTCCTTCAGAAGAGAACGTTTTATAATTGCAATTCAACATCAAAGTAAAATTTAAGATTAGCTTTTAGGTCTGAACTGTATCATATTGTTGCCATAAGTGCATATTGGTCACGGGAAGAGAATGCACCTTTTCTGTTTGTCAAAGCAAAATCTTTCCTCTTTATAATAACTTTGTAATTCATTTCCAAAGGAATACAGGTTCTGTTCGATTTATGTTTGCTTGGTTTTTGGAAGTGTGCAACTCAGTAATATCAGTGATAAAATGATTGAGAGAAGGCTATGGTCTCTCTAGCTGGAAGAGATTCCTGTAATTTGGTAGTCCCATGGAAGAGGCTTGGGGGGGAAGGCTGGGAAAGCACCCACAACATGGCTTTAACATGCGAGTTTTGTCAGTATTTTCATAACTATTTTTAATATTTTATTTTAACTATTTAAGTTCTGTTTGTTTTCAAATAGGTGTTTTAGGGATTTGTTGCAAAACCCTCTTCCAAATTAAATATATAATTCACACCATTTAAGGAAATACTGTCTCCTTTTCCCTAAAAGATCACCTCTTATAATAATGTTGTTTTCTGTATATAAAAACCATATTCATAAATCATATTCATGCTATATATAATCTATATATAATCTCTCAATATAATATTTAAATAGTAAATACATATTATATTAATATCAGTTTTGCAGATAAGGTTTTCCATTCATAACACATTAATATTCTACACCTTTGTGTACATCTGTTTCTCTTTCTCTTTTGTAGACACTGAAAAATGGGTCAGGAGTTATGCAGGTCTTAGGTTTGGTTCTTGCCTTTGGAAATTACATGAATGGTGGAAATCGAACACGAGGACAGGCTGATGGGTTTGGACTAGATATCCTGCCAAAACTGAAAGATGTCAAGAGCAGTGTAAGTTGATTTGAGATTTCCTGTTGGTCTTAAAATAATAAATATTTCTACAAATCACTCTTTCATTTTAAAATGAGCAGTGTGTAATTTAGAAAGGCATATCAAAAGAAATTCTTAATTCTTAAGTCTTTAAATTGGCCCAAAATTTTTCAGAAGCTTAGAACATCTCCCTAATGAAGAAAGACTACGGGACCTAGGACTGTTGAGCTTGGAGATTCTTATAAATGGTGGGTGTTAAGTGGGTGGGGCCATACTCCTCAACAGTGCCCATAAAAAGGGGACATGGACACAAACTAGAACACAAGAAGTTCTTTACAAACATGATGAGAAAATTCTTTACTATGAAGGTTACAGAGCACTAGAATAGGCTGCCCAAAGAATTTGTGGAGTCTCCTCTGGAGGTAATGTCCTTTACAACCTACTCTAGAGAACCTTTTTCAGCAGAGAGATTCAACTGGAGTTTCAGCACCTACAATTCTATGACTCCATGATTATCAACATCTGCTCTTCAGGAAGAAAAAGAGCTTGTTTCCCTAAATACACATGCTTTAGCTGTTGTAGATAATGTGAGCAAGCTAGCTTTATCATGTCAACTGCTTTCTTAGAAAGGAACTCCATTCTGGTGTGTCTATTCCTGCAGTAGGCCAAGGGAGCAATGATGTGAATGATGCCATAGTACAGCATGTCTAGGGCAGCTTACTTTAGTAAAATCTTATGATTTTACTATGAACTCTAGATAGATCACCAGTTTCAGAACTTAATTGACTACTTAGGCACATTAAATTTGATTTGGTGACCCAAATATTGTGACTACTAACCTTTCAATTTCAAAATACATTTTAAGTTCATAATTTTATTTGAAATCCTCTCCAAGTCAAAGATTTCTTGAAGCTCTATTACAGAGGGAAATAAGAAGAAAGTAGTTTCCTCAACAAATCCAAAAATTATTTTAGAAAAATAACTATTTGTTTATTTAACATTTAGTTATAGATGAGCAAAAAGTTCTGAATGTTACCCAGGTAAGTTGCATACACCAGTGTAGAATTAGTTCCTCTTTTCCCTTGATCAGAAATTTCAAATGCAAAGATTCAGTTTACAATCAAATACATTTCTAAAAGCAGGAATGGCTTATATAAATGTTACAAAATACTTTTCTGTTACTGTTTTTAATGATTGTTTAATAGGGTTTTCTTGTTGTTGTCTTTCTTGTAAGTTTTTATTTAAGTGAAATCTCTTCCCCTCCTGCCCCCCATCCCCTGCCCCCTGCCCAAAAAAAGAGACCCACAAAAAATACTTTCTATATCTGACTTTAAAAGCGACTTGAATGAACATTTCCTGAGGAAGTCTTAATAATACAACTATTTTGTCTTCTACACAGGACAACAGCAGAAGTCTTCTATCTTATATTGTCTCATACTATTTGCGTAATTTTGATGAGGTGAGTGAGGATAGATTTTGCTTTTTTAAAACTCAAGATCAAGAATCAACTTACTAAAATTGCATTTATGCTGGCTAAAATAAGAAAATGCACACATGTTATTTGTGTTATATTTTATTAAATAAAAATGTAGTGAGCACTATGTAACTGCATATTTGTGGTGTTGTCAGGATGCTGGAAAAGAGCAATGTATCTTTCCTCTTCCCGAGCCACAAGATCTCTTTCAGGCTTCACAGCTGAAGTTCGAAGACTTTCAAAAGGATCTCCGCAAAATGAAGAAAGATTTGCGAGGTACTGAAGTTGGATTAAGTGCTAATTATATGTTTTCAATATATATCAGAGATTACTTTTTTCTATCACTTTGAGAAATTCTATGGCAATATAAAAGTAGTTGTATATACTTTGATTCCTCAGGTAGGCTTTTGTTTCCTTGATTTGTTTTTTTTTTCTTTTGGTGACCATTATTTTTTCAACCTCCTTATAATAATTCATTATTTTCTCCAACCTCAAAGAGGTTGCTAAAATAAACAGCATCAAACTAATTAGGTAAACTCTTATGTCTTAAAGCTAGAACCAAAAAGTCACTGTTTGTTTTGTGTGCATGTGTTGAACAGACCATAAGAAAAAATGTCAAAGCATTGGACCATAACCATGACAAATATTTTAGTATTAGGTCCAAAATGCTGTTAAAGACATATGCAAAGAAAGTATTTTTCTCATGTTTGTAGAATGACATTTCTTAAAAATCAACTTCTTAAAGTATATTTGCTAGAGTTCTTTAAAGAACACATATAGCGCTTTTTAAAATAGCATTGAAAACTAAGCACTAAGTTCAAGTTAAATAAGATAAATAGTTTGAAAATATTAGCCAGCAATATACAGAACGTTCAATATTTTTGTTAAAGGTCTCCATCAGACTAGGGAAGTATATGCCATTATGCTAAATTGTGGAGAAATTGATTCAAATCAAACAGTGAAAAGATCTTTATTGGATGTTTTGAATGGTTTTGAATGCCAGGAGTCTAGAGAGCATGCAACAGTTTAGTAAATCATTAGTCCCTACAATGGAAGGTTCTATATTAAAACAAAACTTGGTAATGTTACAGAACAAAATCTGACCTTCTCTTCTTGCTCTTATCAAACTTTCCATTTGTATGTTTTCTTTAAAAATGTATTTTAAATATTTAGAAGTAAAATTTAAAGTTATTTCAAGATCATTTATTGTGATACTGAAGATCAAACTGAAGCAGCATCCAGCTGCTGCCCTGAAGAATCCCACAGTTCAACCATAAGAAAAATTATTTCTATAGCTCTTGCAATTTTCAAATCATACGAGGGGCAAACTCCGAGCTTCCAAACAGAGGAGAAAGATGCTTAGCTTTGATTTAGGGAAGGTACTTGAATTCAGGCACATGTTTAAGAACTTCTAGGGATAAAGACATTATTCTTCACAAGTTCACCAAAAGTATAATTGTATGGACAAGAGTTTAAACATTTTTAGATCAAGGTTGAAATTTGCACATAGGCATAAATCTCTTGTGGAATAAATCTACACTGTGTAGTGATCAAAGACAGCTTTCTGTAAAAATGGAAATTACACGCTTCACTCTGCCACAAGACTTCAGGCAAATTCTTTCTGTGCTTCCAGACCCAGCCCTTAGGCTTTAATCTCCATTGTCATTCTGTTCACCAGTTAATGAAAATGAAGAATAGATGCAGACATCATGACTCCCTGCTCCTTTTAGGAGAAGCATTTTTAGGAAATAGCTTTGGCCCCCTTCTGCATCCTCTTCTGGATATGAAGTAAAAATCTTACCACTTTCTTATCAGCTCTGAGTGATGCAAAATGCTTTTTGCTGTCTCTTTTTCAAAGAAGTGTGTCACCTTGAATTAAAAATTAATTGCTTTAAAGAAAGCTCTGTTTGTAAAAGGATTCACTAAAAATGCGTATTCCAATTGCTTAGTTGTAATAGGCTCAGAGAGACAGCCTAGATAAATTAAATCCTGGTCTTTTTAAAATAATGCACATTTTAGCTGAATGGCTAAAAAGTCTTCAAACTGGTTTTCCTTTTTCATTTATTTCAAACACACTGCCAGTTTTGCTAATGTGTACCTGGAACTTTACCACTTGAGGAACTAGTAAGTGTCTTATTAAATGACTGAGCAGGAAGAGAGCTTAAGATATTGAACAAATTATGACAGAATCCTAAATATAATCCTCTCTTTTTGAAGCCATTGAAAATAAAATGAGTATTGAGTATTTCTGAGAAAGACTGATTGCCACCAAACTTAGAGAGGGAAATAGATGCATCATTTCTACAGTTAGATGTGGGCTGTAGCCACATTTTCATCTGTGTTTAGGAGGAATATTTTATGAGAGGATTTCACATTTTCTTGTTCTTTTTGTTTGTTCTTTTTGTTTGTTTGCATGTTTTTATTTTTGTTTTTAATTTAATCACTGAAAATAATGCATATAACATTACTGACATCACCAGTTTAAGGGTATGTTAGTTTTAACTAGCCTGCAAACTGTATACAGTGAGATTACGCTTAGTAAAAATGGGGGAAGGCAGTCCCAAAAGGATCCCTTCATAAAATTATAAAGAAGTACAACAAGAATAATAAACAAAGTACCACCACAAGCTAGAGGAAAGTTATTATGAAAAATTGCTATGTAACAATAATGAAATAGTTCAGTGTATAAATGCTATATTTTTCTATGTAGATATGTCAGTAACATACACGGTGGCATATAGATGTAAATCATCTTTATAATTCTGCAAAAATCTGTCTTTGTCGTGCTGTTTCATGGTTCAAAGCTAGGGCTTAAGATTGTATCAAAGGAGTTATGCTGATTTTCTTAAGAAAAAGAACTTGGGATGTTCAACGTTTTTTGACTGTGGAAGCTCTTGTCCATTTTAAATTTTTGTGTATGCCTTTCAATTTGTAAATACTAGAAACCAAGTCTCTACAGAGATTTCAAATCAAAGTGGAAGTCCAAAAGACTTTCTGAAGGCATGTGTACCTGTTCCAAGATAAATAATTCAGAAATTTACATTTCAGCTAAGCTGTAAGTCATCTAAATGAATGTAGCAGAAGTTATTCTAACCATACAACATCATACTTGCAGATTGTTCAGACCTTGTTGCTGATTTTAGATAAAATACACCCCTGGGTTAAAGTTAATATGGTAGATTACTGTAAAGAAGTAGAAGACCAAAGAACAGGCAAAGCTTTTCATACACAAACCTATTGAGTTTGGCTCCATCTGTTGTGCCCAGATTTCACAGCTCTCCAGGATTCTTACTTTAGCTTTCTTAACTTCAGTGACATATAGTTTTTTAAGCAACTTGATCTGCTTTTGATCTCTCCTGGCTGTCAGCAATGTTCCTTGATGCAGTCATGCCAAGCAATGACTCTTTTCTTATGTCATTCCAGGGACAAAACTTTAGCATTTGTCACATGACTTAAATCAACTCACCACGTAAAGGAAAATTGGGCATCCAGGGTCACAAGAATGTTGCATGAGTCTTGCTGATTAGGACCTCTGCTGTATATTTAGTACTAGATGGATGCACAGTTGTGATGTAGCAAAATACTGGATTTGTGGCCCATAAAGTTCTTCAGAACATATATTTTGTTTAGGAATGAACTAGGACATTAGAATGGCAGTGAAAGTTATTAATGATGCACTTATGATAAGTTAGGACTGTTTGGAAGCTGTTCTTTGGCTGCTTTTTAGTATTTTAGCTTTACAATAGTTTATTCTTGCAAATCATAATCCAATTCATCAATTGTCATTTATTGCAAAACTTTCACTGAAGCCCAGCTAAAATGCAATTAGAAACAATGTGAGGCAGAAAATAAATCTAAACAGTAGAATGTTGAAAAGAAGAGTAATACCATATAATGCTATAAAATTGAGCCAGTCAATGCTTATTTATATGCCACAGTATTGTAATACTAATATCTTTGACTGAAAACTAATTATGAGTAATATTTTCATAATTTAAGTATTAGTTTTGTAGCTTCTGTTTTCTAGCATGAGTGCTAACAAGGCATTCAAAAGTCTCTATCCATAAGAAGGTAGACATGCATGGCTTGCTATTTCTCTTTGGTTTGAAATAAACGTGACTGAAAGTATTTATAAATTGTTAAGCAGATACAGAGCACTTTATATTTTAACAAGTGTCTTCCAAGAAGTGTCCCACAATAATTTGGAAAAGTACATGTTTCCTATTTTTTCACTAATTCTTACTGTGACCTGAAATTATCTATTCAGCTCAGATGTGTAGCAATAGAAGTTAGACATCTAATACCTGCTGTGGAAATCGGAGAACTGAAAAATCCATCTTGCGCAGCAGAAAGACTTGTAACTGAATCTGGGGTATTGTCAAGATGAGACTGAGAGATATAAGGTAGTAGATATGCTTTGGTTCCTTACCATTTTTTATTCACATAACAATCTATTAAACATTTAGTTGTTGACAGTTGTGTTGGCCATGGATTATCTTGTAAAATGAGATTGCATCCACTGAGGCACTGATCTGCCATTAATGCTTGCAAGCTATATCCTTCTGCTATCTTTTTAATTTACCTTTACAGAAGCAACTGTTGTCTTAGCCAAAATAAATCTTTACTTTTGCTTACTCATTAGCAATGTGCATCGAAAAATTCTAGCTGTTTGTTCAGCTATTACTGAAGGGGTTAATTGTGGCAGCTATGCAGCATGCAGACTCCTAAACCTAAACCAGATGTAAACTAAAGCCAGGCTTTCAGTCAATCTGTGAGTCATATTTTACTGTCCTTAAAACTCCAAACAAGGAGCTGACTATGGGATCCCTTGAAGACTCAGCAGTTCTTAGTGTAAGCCTTTACAATTTAAAAAAAAAAAAAGAGCTATTTCTGTACTTGTGGCTGAATTCATCAATTCTTTTGATGAGGCCAGTGTTCTCTTTTGATGAAGTCTAAACTTTCTTTTAAAGTCACAGGTTGCATCTTAAAAAAAAAAAAAAAAAAAAAAATCGCTGAGGAAGTTGTGAAAATTGTGGTTAGGCTATTATATACTTTTCAGATAAGTTGGATTCAGGCGAATGTCCTGCAAGACTCTGTGTACTCAGAACCCCTGAAAAACAGGGACGTAGTTTCAAAACATCCTTAAAAATAAATCGTCTCAAGAGTTAGCACTGCTTGTTCTCTCAAGTATCGTAAACTGTCCTGTCTTAAAAATCCATGTGAATTCTGCAGGACTTCTATAGGTAAGTATGTAGACTCAGGTGTGGTTAGCCCCAATACCCTGACAAACATCAGTTCATTTCTGAATATTGTTTATATGTTAGCAACTGTTTAGAAGGTTGAGAAAGAGATGTCCCTATCTGTACCAACCTCTGCTTAGTATTTTAAGTCTTAAGTCTGTAAGTAAGGTAAATGCATGTAGAGTGGGTATCCAAGAGAACGGAAAACGTTGCTGTATAAAGTAATACCTTTTTTTTTGTTACTGTTTGGGCAATGCCAGTTGTTGAGAAAATCTCTACCTAGTTCTTGTCTTTTATGCCTCTCTACATGATTCTTAAATGCCATTCCATTCTTGCATTATATTTAAATTTAAAATCTGCTTTAATTAAATGGAACTATGTATACTAGCATTGTCTTTCTGTTGCTTAAATATCTTCTAGGGTGAAAAATAACAGAAGCTGTGAGAATAGAGGTGGTAATAGAGCAAGTTTTGACTTAACTTGATAGAACTCAAAAGGCAGACAAGCATTTTTTTCAGACAAAGCTTCTGTGAACTGACTGCAGCAAATCTACCTTGCCAGCCTAGTCCTTTGATATCTGGAGTGTTTAGGTGATCTGCTTTGTTGGAGTGATGTATGTTTATCCGTAATGCTGGGGGAAGGGAATAGGTATGGAATGCTCTAGCATTTTCACATTTTTTTTAATGCATGTTTCACGTCCACATTGCTTAGAAGTTATTAAATGCACTTCTGACATATTTATTTAGTATCGTATTCCTGCACTTGGGCAGAAATGCTGGTAACTGTCCAGCATTTTACGTTCCTTTCATATGATGAGCACTTCAAAATTCCTTCAGTTATATTTGAAGAATAACAATACTTCATCCAAGTAAAGGGATTTTATACTCTGGTGACTAATTGCCAGACATGATAAATGAGTACTCTAACAAACAGGTTGTGCAGGGAGACTGTGATTCCAAATTTGGTGCTCTGGAAAACAAACTTAGAGCTTACAGGACTGTTAATTCTTTAATAAAGCATCCAGTTGGCTAGTTTTGAACACAAGCTGTCTCAGAGCTGGCAGATTATGGGATGGGTATTAGTATTTTAACAGTGATAGCATTTTCTCCTCTTTTTAAAATTTTAATCAGATACTATATATATGTTAACTTCCTATAAAGCAAGGAAAAGCTTTTTTTTCTTTAAGTTACTTACACATTATTTGCAATCCAGGAATACAGTCAGAAACAAACCTGAACTGCTGCTCTTCCAAACATCACTGATTTATTTTTTTTATTCCTTTTGTGTAGAAATAAATAAAAAGCAAACTAGGAAAACAAAGATATAATTAACTTCACTTCCTTTCATCCACCCCACTTATATGAACAAACGAATTATGGAAGGTCTTCCAGAATGCAAATGGTTAAAGATTAGATATTTCTTCTGATAATATTACATATGTTTTCCTTTGCCATAGCAAGTTGAATACAAAGGATGGTATGTCCATGTATTTTCTTCTAGACTTTGATAGAGGACTGCTTCAGATATTGGCGTGGGTATAGGCTTAAGATTTTTTTTTTAGCATCAAGTTTTAAAAGACATGTTTCTTGAGATATCTGGAGAGGTAGTCATTAAACCAGAAGAGTAAAATGTTTTAATTGTTATGTGAAGAATATTTAAAAAAAGGTATGAAGTGTAAGTGATATTAAATGAACAGTTAGGACTGTTTTTAGGGCACCTTCTTCTGTCATGTATTTTTGAACAGGAGAAAAGAATAGTAAAAGTATCACCATCCAATATTTATTTATTTATTTTGCAGAATAGTACATAATTTCTCCAACTCCATTCTAGTCATTATTGTGCGAAAATTCATGGTCATTTTGAATTCCTTCCCCTATTTCAGATGTGTTGACGAATGTTTAAGAACCTTGAAGATGTTAGAGAGCATCTGGAACATGCTTGTATTTTTGCTATTTGTGTTAATATTTTAGAAAGAATTAAAAAATTTTCTTTGCTAAAGTTATCAACACATTGTCTTTTTCCACAATCTTTAAAAATAGTGAAAACATCATAAAAAAGAAGGAAAACAATCTCTGTGTTCAGGCTCTAAACTGATCAGCAGTAGTATCTACTTATCAAAGGTATAGTTTCTGTTCCCTTCTAAAATCAGACTTTCCCAACCTTAGAAATGCTTCACTAAAGGCAGTGACTGCATTTTTATATTTAGTTTAGCATATAACTGTTTTACTCACACATTTGAATGTGTGTATATTAAAATGATTCATAAGTAGTCTTACCCATTTATTTGAATATGTTCATTTTAAATTGTTTTGCTTTCTAAAAATCTACTTGTACTTACTTATATTAGTTTTTAAGCCAAATAAAAATGAGATTGACATTTTTAGTGTCACCCTGACTTTGCTTCCAGACATAGGAGACCAGATGTGTAGTATAGTAAAGGTGAATCAATTTGCTCAACTAACAGAATACAAAAGAGTAATGTGACTACCATAATATCTGTTTACATCTTTCATACTGTAGCTTGAATGACTAAGTGCAGACCTACATTGGGTTGACTGACTAGCATTTGCCATGGGTAATGAAACCTTGGATCATTATCTTAAATTGCAATACCACCACCATGATCTTTTGGATGTGTCATTCATCTGTGGCTGTAAACCATAAAATGTTGTTAGTACAGGTTAAAAATTCACAATTGCTTAGAGAAGAATGACCTGATAACTATTTTTTTTTAATTCTGGTATTTTTGGAAATATTACATATTTCTAGAGAACGTAATCCATCTAAGACTTTTACCTATTATTTCTAATCTAAACCAGACTGTAATTCTCATCTGTATTTGTTTAGATGGATGCCATTCTATGCATTTTTTTAATATTTAAAGGAGATAATTATAATAATGAATTCTGCTTCAAAATAATTTTTTAATGTAATTATGCTTTTACATACAGAAGAATAATAACAAACTTGTTTCTCTGAAAGAACCCTCAGAGTAAATAAAAAACTATGTGCACTTTTATCGGGAATTTTGAGGCAGAGCCATTCTCCTGCGTTAGTATCTTTTGTTGCTCTAAATGGAATTACTTTGGCTTGTCTGTGAGAACACAGTGATGCCAGCTCACCAATGACAAATCTGTGAGGGATGCTTTGGGCTTCAGCTTTCTGTCCAGGTCTTTGATAAAGTAATAACCAAATTATCCTCTGCCAAGATCTCTTATAGAATTCAAGCTATGATAGCCATACTGTCATGTTCTTTTACTTCAGTAACTTCTAGGTTACTTTTGAACAAAGCAAGATACTTAACTGCGTCTGTGGTTTTAGCAGACATCAAGCCCTCATCTGCATTTTATGTACTATAATTCTGTAACTAAGGTTCCTCCTAATGGTTGGTGCTGGTTTTGCACCTGAACTTCATTTTGATTGAGGTACTGTCACCTAAGCGCCTGTAGATGAAAATGACCTGAAATCAGAAATCATGATTTTGTTCCTATTATCTTTCAGCCCCTTAAATTTGTCTTTCTCCTTCAAAATAATTCAGTGTTTTTAGTAATCTTGCTACCATTCGTTTAAATAACAGTTACACTGACCATGAGTTATGCTTACATTTTGATCAACGACATTTGATCATGACATAGCTGTTCCTGAATATACTGTCATAGAGATTGCACTTGAAGTAGTGTGTTTGAGGAATGTATTCCAGCAATTTCACTAGGTATATATTAATTGAAGTATGTACCTGCATGTTGAAATAAAATACATTCTATGATGTGCCATTACTAAACTAATCTGTTATTTCAATTTCAGTATGTGAGACAGAAGCAGCAAAAGTTTATCAGCTATCACTAGAAGAGCACCTACAGCCTTTCAAAGACAACATGGAGCAATTCATTAGTCAAGGTAAATAATGAAACGTCACTTAACCTTTTCATGACATTTCAAAGACAAGTTATGGGAACAATGTTTATACATTGTGGGAAAGAGACTGTTTATTTTGGCATCATAGAAAGATGTGGATTAGTTTAATCAGATGCCACACAGTTCTAAAAGATTTACAAAATGATTCTGTTGTAATGTAGGTGACTCATTTTCTTTTGCATGACAGCAAAGACAAATACTATTGGCTCAAGTATGTGATCTGATAAGTTCAGCATTCCAGTAGAAAACAATTTTACAACCTTTGTTCCTTGAAAAATTATTGAAGCTGGATCTCTGTCATTAATTTCTTTCCAAAGAGATAATTCCTTTAGATGTGCCAAAAACATGCAGTAAGTTCAGCAAAAGTAGTTAGTTTTTTCCATATATAAGGCAAATCCATATGAAATACTTGGATGTGATTAATGGAAAATGCAAGAAAAGATTTAAGTGTACATGATGAACTGGCATCCTGAGTGCTAGACGGAATAAAAAACACAACAACAACAAACTTGAAAAAAGAATAGACAATATTCTACTAGACTCTTCTTCTGCAAGATGGTAGAAAAATAAATATGGATAAACTTGATTTTTGACTAGCAACATGTCACAGTGTCTCTTGAAATACTGCACTGAAAGAGTATATTCTGTTGACCAGTTCAATTTCTGATACAATTTGGAGGTGAATGCATTAGATTGGCAGAGGCCTGATAAGTAATTCATTGGCATTTTAGCTTTCTTGGTCACATCACTGCTCCTTCTGCTTTGATAATATTTTTGTAATAGAAGATGTGTGTTACCTCCTGATCGGGTGATTCATGTGAAAAGTCAATTTCTACTGATTACTCAACATAGTTCTCAGTAACACATTTGTCTAGGTGTAAAGGAGAAATCATTATTAACTGTGCATGATGTTTGACAGACCAGGAAGGTATGCATGTATTTATTCTTAATTAGAATATCCAAAGTTATCATCTCTCCAAACGTGTAAAAAAGGAAATTATACAAATTTCAGTATACATCAGAACATGCTACCAGTTTCCTAACTATTGTGGAAAAAAATCACATTTACAATTATGTATACAAGCAATGCAAAAACATTGTTTTGAATTGTATATGTAAATTGATGTTTCCTGAGTCAAACTATCTGTTTGTCAAATTTGGCAAACAGTGCTGTGTCCTGCATGACTAGGTATGGAACAGCAAGGGTTTCTCAGAAAGCAATGCCTCCTAATTTTTACTGTTGCTCCATGAAGTCAAAGGCAGATTTTGGTGGTATGACAGCAGAGGTTGAACTTTCCCACCAATAGTTCATTACGCTTTCTTGCCATGTGACAGATGGCAGCAAGGAGGTGTCTAACAAAATGGCATTTGACGTGAAAGTGCATATCAAGCACTGGTGTGTCAGTGAATTCCTCCATGTAGATACCCATTGATGTTCATTGAAACTTACTGAAAAATAATGGAGACCAAACAGCAGATGTGAGCACAGTGAAATGATGGGTGGTGAATTTCAGCAGTGGTAGCAGTTACAGTGGATCATCTATGTTGGTACAGGTTTTTTTGTTTGTTTGTTTTTAAATGCAGCATTCAGGATCTTATTCATTGCTGGCAAAAATGCCTAGCTAGTGGTGATGACTGATGAAAAATAGTGCTTTGTAGCTGAGTATTTACTCCAACCTATAGTGTTATTGAGCTTTTTGTATCTGTTTTAGTTTCCATGGAAATAGCAAACATTACCTTTGGAGCAACCTACATATGTTTAAACTGTATTCTCATTGCGCAGTTGGTATGCAACTAGTGACATAGACGTATACCACATATTTTAGGTTTATATTATTACTGATATATGTAGATAGAGAGCTATCAAATCACAAGCTAGCCTTAAGGAGATCACTAATAGTACACAGTAAATCATGCAACATACTTGTCTATTAACAACAACAAAAAAGTCAAATATGGGGCTTATATTATGTCAACTATGTATTACTTTTAGAAGCCACTTACTCTGTATTGTAGCCTTTTTTTGACTAAGACTTAGAGAGGGTAATGATATAGAGTAAAAGCTGTAGTAATTCTTTTTTATGAGGAATGTGGGGAAAAAAAAACATGCCACCGTGCATCTTATCCATGAAGAACTTTGCTGTGTTATTATTAGTGAATCTTGCTAGAGCACTGATAAAGGGAAATCCATAATGTGAGTAAAAATATGATCACTTTTTAATTGAAATAATTGGAAACATGCATTGTGAACACAATGAATTGTGACTAAAAAACTTATACACTGTTTAAAATTTTGAGGACTATTTTTTAGTATTCAATTGCAATGTAAGAAAGACAAAGGTTAACATATAGGAAAAAAGAATCTCTGGTTAAGTTCCAAAAAAAAAAAAAAAGTTATTCTAAATACCTTTCATTATGAAATCCTTTGTTTTTACTTCATGGGATTGAATTCAGACTTGAAAGAGGCCATGTTTAAAGCAGGATTTCTCTTTCCTGTTCAGTGTTTGACAGGCTTTTGATCTAGATATTTTTTCTAAGGGCTTTTGTTGTTTATGTAGACATAATCGATGAGTCTTTTCAGCTAGACTGCACACATGATCATTTAGAAAAACAGAGGGACAATTCTTGGCACCTTTTAGGGATTTGTGTTTATATAACATGCTCTGGGGAAAAAAAAAAAAAAAAGCGAAGCTTTAAGTTTTATCTTTTCAAGTTCCAGTTTCTCTAAAGTCAGAAAGTTTTAACTTATAATTCAGATGAAAAACATTTTTCATAAGAATGAATAATTTGGCATGATTATATGATGTCTTTTCAGAGTAGATAACTTGTGTGCATAATGGGACCCAAAAGTTCAAAGTAGCTAGTTACTCACTTAAACTTGCTGCTAATCTTGCAGTTAAAATGGAAAATGAGTTTCTTGTAGGCAGAAATACTTGGACATTGAATTAAGTATTCCTGGCAAGGAGCTAGAAAAGCAAAATAGTTACTGTATGGCACAGTTATGTAACTTTAAATTAAATTACTGTAACTGGTCTAGCTGATTGCTATTGATGTATTAATAAAAACAAAATTGTTAACACTTTCATTAGAGTCATTAGAGGCAAAAATGATTGTTCTTCTAGCTGACTAGTGGAATTTATTTCTTCCAAAGGATAAAGAAGGGGAAGAAGTAAGGTATGTTTTCAGAGTCAAAATGTTTTAGATCAAAATGTTAGTAGCATATATAGCTGAGGCTGCCTAGCATTTACCTTGCTATCCTAGTCAGCAGTCTAAAGTGTCAGTGTATTCATCAAAATAAGCAAAACAGTCCATCTGTTTAACAGTATATCAAAATATCTATTCCATCTCCAAACATGCAGTTTCTGAGGGTCTGTGTGTGTCAGAACTGCCAAGGCAAACCTCTCTGTTCTCCCATGTTTTCTATCTTCTTTTTTGGAACCACATGTAGTAAGCTATCAGTCAAAAAATTTGTTATTCTCAAATTCAAATATCAGTGATTTCTGCTGAGATTCTCTGTAGTCACATTGCTTTAAAAACAACAACAAAAACCCACTTGCAAACAGGAAATTAAAAAGAAAAATGTGTGTAATATTGTAAAGAACTTTGTAAAAGTATTTTTCTTCATTACTTATTTCTGTTTACTTAAAGTTTATACTAGTATGTGGGAGATAGTCCTTCTTAAGTGAAACATTATTCAGACCAAATTATGTGAAATTAATAAGTACTGTTTGTGTCTCCTTGGTATAGGAGTGCAAACTTCACTGAAGGTTTCTTTCCACAAGTTAGTCCACACAAGTTACTGCAGTTTGTAGAGCAGAGATCACAAAGGAAAACACTATTTGAAAATGCAGTTGCTTTTGGATCAGTACTTTTCTTTTGGGAAGATGCTTTTGGGAAGATCCCACTTTTCTGTGGGAACACACAAACTTCTGAGATCACAGCCACATCCCCCGGTTCAGAAAGGTTCCAAAATATTTTTTTTTCTGGAGAAACCTTATCAGGATACACAAGAAACAGTAAGAGAGACTGGAGGGTGTTAATCAGCCTGCAAGTTAGAGGATAAATTCATTAAACTTTAGTAATCCTTTAACACTTGATAGGATAGCCAGCTCGTGTTTAAATAAAAATAAAAAATAAAAACTGTTGTACATGGATGAGCCACAAATGAATTCCATTCCCCAAGTTTTAACTGTGGTTAACGTTGCAGTGAGAAGCAGTCTGTGGATGTTTGCTTTTAGGACTCCAGCTAGGCTGTACGTTCTTGTCAGCCTGATAAGGCAGGAAATGTCTGATAGGAGGCAGCAGCCACTGCTCCCTAGGATAAGCCAGTCAGTCTAGTTTGGTACCTGAGAAGAGGCAGTATGTTCAAATCACAGATTTTCAACTAGGATTCTATAAATTGTGCAAATGTTTCAGTCTTGAAATCTGAGGAAGGGATCCGTTATTGTTCTAATTACTGAGTAAGATGTCATTAATTTTAGTTTTTTTTAAAGTATTATTTTATAGGATATTTTAAGAATAGAATGCAATGCATATAGAAGAAATAAAAATGATTTTCACATGATTAGCTAGTTAGTCTAAAACCAGGAATAATTCCAGAGTGGTGGTATGTTTGGGTGAACAAGCTGACCATTCAGCCTTTGGCTCCTTCTAGTCTTGACAAAAATTCTTACAGTTATTAGCAAATGACAGTCCCAGATTTCATCGTGCTGGATTACAGACTCTTCTCCAGGCCCGAGTTTCAGCCGCATCCTTGTGACCTTGCAGAATAAAGATGCTAAAATTGTGCTCTTGATTGAACTGTCTGTAACAATCTTTCTTTCTGCCAGGAATTCAGTTTCCAAACGTTTAGTAAATGAATGTATAAATCACAAAGTGTGTTGTATTTATCTCTATAGCTGCAACCAGCTAGTTGGAAATAACTTTCTCTTTTAGGTCAAGCAGCAAAAGGCTGTACATCATCAGATGATATATTGTGAATAAGACTAAATCATCAGACTGAATTTTGGATGACTGGGTTCAGTTTCTGGCTCCAGAAGACTATGAAATGAATGCTGTTAGGGTAATCTTAATTCTGGCAGTTTCTAACACAGAATGATTGATTTTGCAGTTTCCATTTTCTTCAACTGTTGCTCTTATAATTTGATTAATACAAGGGATACCACTGCATCAAGTTTTTTCTAAAAATAACCGAGAAAATAGGAGTAAGATCATTAGGGATATGTAAAAACTAATGCTTTAGTTTTTCATTAAAACAAACAAAACAGAAATACACAGAACATCTATAGGTTGGATACTGTGTAATTTAATGAAGGTATTCACTTGAAATAATGCCTTCAAAATCTACTCATTACTCAGACAAACTATTTCTTTCATTGTAGAAAATTTTTGATACAGAGAGATCAACATACAATCACTATAATAGAAATGTAGGAATCATGTTTTAACTAGTTCCTTAAATGCACATTTTTTTTAGTCTCTTTTTCATTAAATTATTGAAAGAGCTTTTAAAACATTTTGAGTACTGAAAGCATTTTTTTTTAATTTCACACTGACATCTTAGTATTAAAACAGATTTACCTCAGAATTGTAGAAACTTCACCCCAGCTCAGGTGTCAGCACCTACATTGATTATGATGTAATAATCCTAGTTCACATTATGGTGTATTTGCAACACTAAACACTGTATAAAAGTTAAGGTTGTTGTGGCATTGTTTGGAAAGAGGATGATATGTATTAGTCATCAAAACAAAATAGAGGCCATCCACTCTGAAAGCATCCTCAATGGATGCAGCGGATTATTAAAAGCATTGTAGATAGGGTGCAAAAACACCCCTTCTTCAATAAAATCAGAAATGTTTACCAACTAGTTGTTGGGATGGTAAGTTAAACATAGATCAAACATAGAGGAAATTCACATCTTGAAACACACCTTGAGTGCTAGGCAAGACTTTTGTTGATTTTTCTTTTTGTTATTATTTTTATTATAGTTATTTTTGTAATGAAGGTAGAGAAGTACTGGAACAGGTTGTCCTTTCCCTGGAGGCACTCAAGGTTAGAGCAACCCGCTGTAGCTATAGGCGTTCCTGTTTATTACAGAGGTGTTGGATCAGGTTACCTTAAAAGGTCCCTTCCAACTCAAATGATTTGACGATCAGTTATAATACTCTAGACTCCATTTATGGAGTCTTTTATTTACAAGGTTGTTGCGGTTTTATTTTGCTTGGGTTGTTGGGGTTTTTTGGTGGGTTTTTTGGTTGTTTTTTTTTTTTTAGAGTATTGTTGATCACATAATCATTGGTATGACTGTGGATCTTAGTTGTGATCTATAGAGCTGCAAATAATTTGACTTGTCTCTGTCGTGTAATATTATTATGAGGTGCAACTGGTTAAAGTAACTATAAATGTTTTGGCTTATCTTAAGTGTTGAAAAAAACAGGAATAACATAATTAGAAAAATGTGCTGCATGTTAAAAGTTCTATCCCTGAGAACCTTAAGAAACTAAGATCTAAGTAAATGTTCTGTTTCATATAGGCATGAAAATTTTAGAAAGTAGGGGTGAGGGAGTGGGGTATTCAGCCTGCTTGCTATCTTCTATGAATATCATAGGAAATCTTGAAGGATCCTGGACTCCTGCTAGTATTTCCAGAATGAAATCTGCTTTATTCTTTTGCATTTTTCTTAGCATAAATAATACCAGATAATAAGGTATCCAAATGTACTTGGATGTACACTTTGGTGTAAATAGAAATACTCAAAACTATACCAACGTAGCTCTAATGACTTATTGTCATTAAGCTCACTGTAAAGTCATAGTATCTGTCAAAAAAGTAATAAAAACCAACAACCTGGCTCCACTTGAAAGTTACTGGAAAGCACATTTATATCATTTATATCTAACTGTAAACAAATACTAGTTAATACTTTAAATAAAAAGTGGAAAATAAAAAAAGATTTAGGATGTAGACAAGCAGATGAAAGGATTCTTGTTGCTTTCCATCTGAGATTACTAAAATGCATTCCTGTATTCAATTACCTGAGAAGATGTGATATCCCCTTGAGAGAGATCAGGAGATCAGAAGGGATAAGTTTTGTGCATCTCCTTATTCATAGTCCTTTGAAACCAGTTCAGTAGAAATAATTTATATTGTAATAGGGTTTGTGGCCAGACAGTGACTACAGACAGTAATCACTGGGTCAAGATCTTAGCACAGGCCAACAACAGAATGTTATCATGGAACACAAGTGCTGAAGAGGGACATCTAAGTGCTGTTTGAGTAGACCTATGAAGTCTACTCAGAATTGTTTCTGAATCTGAACCAGAAAGTCAACCTGTTTTTTTGACTATGCTTATGTATGCCCTTTATGTGCAAATGTACTAAATAATTTTTATTAACTGTTAAAGTCTATTTTTTTCTTACAAAATTCCTGTTATGGCATGTTATAAGTTAAAATATGCATATCATTATATATACATATATATATATATATGATTGATATATATATATATTAAAGTTTGGCTTTCTACTTATTTTTTACGTACAAAGCCACTACGCTTCTGCTCCTGGCATAATTTAAGGATTAATTATTTAACTCTCATTCACAGTTTCTTCTCTCCTTCCCAAAAACATACAAAAAAAAAAAACAAAACCAGAACATTCCTGTTTGATTGTTTCCATTTAAAGTAACTGCGTAGTTTTTCGCAGTGCCGGTCTTGTAGACAACCACATTAAGTTTATTAAATAGAACATGCAAGTAGAGCAAACAACAAAATAAAATTGAGGCAACAAACATTCAGAAAACCAAAGGGGAGAAAGTAAGAGGTGAATATTTTTTTTTGTTGCTTGCTTGAAGAGCTTTGCACAGACCCTGCTGCCTTTGTTAGCCTGCTTTGATAGCTAATTTTGTCAAGGTATTTCACAATCTGTGTTGAACAGTATTCTGATATCCAAACAATTGTTGTAGAGCTTTCTGGGAGGCATTCAAAAACTGTATGTGCAACTAAGGAGAACAGAGGCAATGTAGAGATCTGTAGTAGAGGTCCTGTAGACTTGAACCTTAGGCCTTAATGAAAGTGTAGCTATGTGACTATTCTTCCAACTATGTGGTTATTCTTCCAACGTCTTATCTCTTTAATCTCCTTTTCTCCTGTGCAGAGGTTGTTCCTCATGACCTCAGATGGGCTTTTCAAGTTCTCAGACTTCAGTGGAGTTGGGTCAGTGGAAGGATGAAAAATGTACTGTCTGACCTTCCACTCACATTTAAGAAAAGTCAGCTCTTCAGTTCTTTTTTTTTTGTTTTTAATTTGATCCTTGTTGTTGTTTGGTTGGAATTGGGTTTTTATCTTTTAGGACTGGAGTGGTGAACTGCTCCTCTCCAGTATAGATATTTGACATGTTTTGGTATATTTTTAGTCTCAGCTAGTATTCATTCAGCATCACAGTGAAGGGGGGGAAAAAAAATATCATCAAAGCTTCTGGGAAAAACTACAGCAAAGGCTTCTAAAAGTTTTGGAGTGTTTTCTTTTTTTTCAGTAAAATGGATTTCTAATAATTCCACTGCTATTAAAATATAAGTAGCACAAGACAGAATCATTCCAGTTCAAAAGGGTAGTTGCAAGACTCTGATCTCCGTGTTACTGCTAGGGCAAATGTTTCTAAAAGTTTTTAAACTTTCTGGAAGAGATGATAAAAAATGAAATGTACTTTCAAAATTTTGCAAGGACAGATAATAGAGACAATGTATGTTGTATGCAATGCCTATATGAAACGTAATCTGATCTAAATACAGAAAATAACCTGATATATTGGTGTAGATTTAAGGCAGAAGGTAAAAAGCTTAAATTTGGAAGAAAGTTGATTGGACTGAAAATGAGAAAATACTTGGCAAGGTTCTTAATTCACAGAGAAGCTTGATTCCAGCAAAGGCTGTAGCATGTGTCTGAAATGTCTGCTGCCTTTGAGATAAGAAAGGACATTCATGATAAAAGACTGTTTTTTATGTTATTGTCATTGAACCTTTCTCCTTTTAATTTTAATCTCTTAGATTGTGGGAAAGGGAAAGCTACTGCTCTTTTAAACACTGTCATTTTCTGGAATGCCTGTATATGTTTCCCTCATTTAGTTTCATGCAGTATTTCAGGCTTTTTTAAAAGCATAGGTCACTTTGTACATATATGTACCTTTGCAGAAGTTTATATGTAACATTTGCAGGACTGGAATCTCAAAGAATTGAAAAAGCAAACATAGAACAATGGCATGTATCATTTTGGAATGTGGTTATTTGCTGATAATGACAGATTTTATACATTAAGTTAATTAGTTTTTATGTACAAAGCTTTGGAAATACATTGAATTGCACAAAATCAAGTTTTATACTTCAATTATAAAATATCAAAGAGAAAACTGATTAAAAATTGAGAATCCAAAAATTGGTTAAATATAAATCAAAACATTTCAATTGTAAATTTCAATGAAATAAACTCAGCCTCTAGTGAAGAGATTTGTTGGAAATGTCTAGGATATAGTACAGTCTTCATGCTTGGGAAGGAATGACATGGGAAGAAGGAATGTACTTGAGCTTTGAGAAAAAAGTGGAAAGTATTTAGAAAGTATAGATCTAGCTGTAGATGATGACTAACATTAAATAATATGAAGGTATCTTAATAGAAAGCAGGCAAACAGTATCACATTGACTCATAAAAAGGCATTACATGATTTCAAATAAAAAGTGAAATGAAAGTAAGATAATTAATTCAGTATAGGTTATAAATAGATAAGGCTTTATGGCTTTTTCATGCTTCATGAAAGACCATTTTAACTCTAAAATTTTCCTTTTCTCAATATTGCAATAGTTTTTAAATATGACCTAAGATTATTTTTCAATTATATCATTTTAAGTAAATTTCACAGGATATACATTCTTTCAGGATTATATGAATGTGCATATAAAGACCTACAATACATTAAATGTGTACAGGCAGAGATATAAAATTAAGTTTTACTTCTACTCCCTGCTGCATTACATGAAATATAGGGACTAGTACTTCCAAGTATGATATATTCTGTAATAGACTTGAAGCAGTATTGTTGGAGGTGGTTTAGAAATTTAGTGTCAAAGATCAAGAAATCTAATTCCTATGTAAGGAATTGGAGAAAAGATGATGAGTCAGTATAATATGGAATATTTTTTAGTTGGCAAAGATTGCTATCCCCCCCTCCAAAAAAAAAAAAAAAAAACAAAACAAAAAACCCAACAACAACAAAAAAAACCTCCTGCATCTGCCGTTAGAGTCTGCAAACAGTTGCTAGTATGGTCAGTGCAACGGTTCTGAATGTATACAAAAACAAATGTGACTGAAAGACTTGTTTAAATGTTTTTCAGAGAAAAGCAGTAAAATTTTCTGAATAAATCTGGGTTCATGATAGAGATTGAGAATTTTATTGGCTGAGCTGAGCACCCAGAAATGCTCAGCTACCTCTCTACACCTGAAAAGGACAAATTCTGCCACAGCAGTTGTTGCCACAGTGGGATCACTGTGAAGTCAATAGGGATTTTCTCCTTTTTGCTTCACCTGCGAGAGGACTTATCATCTGTAAAAGGAAATATACTTTTCTCCCAATACTCTTCTCACCACATACATATATTTCAGCTTGTACTTAGCACTTCATTGACACAGGCTGCCAAGAAGGAAGAATGTCAAACTGGTGCCTTTCAGGCACTCTTTACCAGTTCTGAAGAGCTGCTCTGAAGAAAGAAATTGAGGTAAAGATGTATTACATTCAATGAAAAGACAAAGTCTAATGCACTCTGAGACTCTTCAAATGAATCTGTCTTAGCTTTTATGTTCAAAAATATATAGAGCTTTTTGAGAAAACTATATCAAAAACATTACTGATTTTTTTTATCTCCATTGTTAAAGTGGAAAAATGAGTTGAAAGCAGTACCAATGGGGTAGTGACTAAAAAAAAAAACCCACCAATGATCACTAACATTACGTGATCATATGGATGGACAGTTTCAGAAATTATAGGACTCCTCAGTTGCCTCTACATCTAATAGTTATTCCATTGTATCTAGGTGATAGCAAGACTTGTGGGTTTTGATAACAGTAGGCTTTCTTCTTCAGCTGGTTAAATTTCCATGAATTTCTTTGGCTAGCTGGTGTCCACATATTTCACATGCTTACTGTACGCTAGTGCAGTAGCTCTTTAAGAACTAGTTGTTCTTCTAGTTATTTAGTTATTTAAGAATTTACTTTGGACAGATTCACAGTGTACTACACTTCCTTTTTTTTGCTGGTGCCACCAGTCTTCTTGCTTAAGCAGAATCATTTTTATTCAGTTCTTCAACAATTTTCATCTAGAAAATAAGAAAATATAATTGCAAGTCTGATGCACAACTGAATAATATCTCTTTAATAACATTTAAAAATTTCATCATGTATTTGGAACAGAGTGCAGGGGAATTCTCTCTTAGAGTTAACTTCTTCCTTGCAAAAGTCTTAATTAAGAGAGGTGATGTGATGTAGAATGGAATCTCTCTTTGGGTGTTTTTCACTTATACTAAAAGAAAAAAGTTTTTACAGTTTTTTTCTTCTTAAGTTTTTTCTTTGTGTAATACTTATTCTCTAGGAAATTATTAGAAGTACAGATACTTGAAATGATTAAAAGTATATATGCATGGTTTTAAATTGAAATTGAAACAAGAGTTTCTGTTGCAGGATGGAGACATTCTGATATGCTTTGATAAGCCTTGTATCATATGTTTTATATGTATAAGTGTTGTGCTTGCAGTTTTCCAAAAATAAATTATGGAATATTTTCTCCATTGTTGTTAGGTAACTGTGTGGTGAATTATTGGATATGAGGAAAAAAGCCAAAGCTAGACAATGCAGATGATATGTTCCATCAATCCTGGAAATTTTTTTTTAAGTGTTCTGTACAAATCTGATTACTGAAAGGCTGTCCTGAACTAGAATATACTAAGCTCCATTTCCAAGCATTGTTTAACATGGTGGAGTCTAAATTGCATGTTTCAGTAACAGAATTGCTTGCTTTAGAAGTTGTATTTGAAGGTACTAAGAAAAAGCTTTAGTGTAGAACTAGATATCGACTCTCCCTTCATTCATGGAGTTTGTGTGGAGCTGCTTCTCTCTTGTAGCATATGTTTTTACAAATCATACCTTGACTTTCAGGATTGAAGTATAAAGAAAAAAAAATCTGTCAAAGCTGCCAGGTTTCACCTGGTTTCATATCCAAAGCCAAGCAAGACTTTCAAGCAAAACTATAAGTCAGCCCAGATTCACTCAACACTGGGCCCGGGTTCAGTCAAAAGTGTTGTGAGCCGTTACAAACCTTTTGAAGAATCTGGGCCGAGTTTCAAGTCAGTAATGAAACCCGCAATCAGGCAGCCTTCGTGTGCTCTGGAGTTTTCTTGAGAACATTTACCCAGATCTCCCTAAGGTTTCCTGTGGTTTTCTGGGATGTATTTTTCACTTCAAACGAAACAACGGTGGAGACTGAATCTTCAAGTAATGACTGCTAGGTACAAATCTTGTTGCTGCAAGTAAACCAAGCATTGCTCACCTGGCTCAGCTGACTATATTACTACTAACAAAAAGCACTTTCAGATTTTACTATTTTAATATTGTAGTGCAAGTGTAAACTGCTGCTGATTGAAACACCAATCAGAACAGTAGCAATTACATTTGATTCCTAATATTTCCATTGCCATTCTTTCATTCTCATCTGTGCCAAATTGCCAAATTTAAAATCTGTATTTTCTATTTTAAAGGCATCTACAATGCAAGAAGAAATAATTTTTATTATTATTGTAGAGCTATGTAGGAACAATAGAATGGTAAATACCTTTAAAGCTCTATTATTATTGTTATTATTATTATTAGATTTCTTTATGAAACTTGTACCACTGGTATTTGTTTTCAGGGCTGTTTTGAGCCTCTTCATGCCCCTAGACCAACTGACTTTCTGGAATCCTAAAATAGTCCTTGCGATTTAGCAGGTTACTACTCCAGTGGACTGGAAAAGGGAATCAAGTTCTAAACTAAAAAGCTTTTGGTCAAAACGTTAATATCTTGAATGAATTTAATGTGCTACCTATAACTATACTATAAGCATGCTCACAAAGAGTAGTTTGGACTAGAGCTTTACTTTTTTTTTCCAAGTTTAATGTGCATTTTCTGGTAGATATTGCATATCACTATTTCTACGTAAGTTAAGTAAACTTGATATAAAATGCAATATGAGAGAAGCTTTGAAAATTAGATCATTATTGCATTTGTGTGGCAATGGCTGCTTCCTGTTTTGACTCTTCACATAATGACCATGCAATAATTTCCTTCATGTAAAATTTTTCTTTTCAAAAGAGTCCAGTGTCTCTGTTAGTTCACTAATTGTTATGTCTTATTTCATTCTTATTTGTAAATTACCTGTAGCTATTTGCTGGGGGATGAGAGAAAAAAAGTAGCTTTTATTTGTGACTGCCGAGCAACTTTTACAAAGGCTTAATGCTTCAAGTTTTTCAGCTTTTCCTCATGGTTTCCATATTTCTAGTTTGCAGAGTCATTCTTTAAGAATTGTTTAATGTCACACTCATGACCTGATTGTTGTTTATATTAGTGCAGGAATTATTTTTTTTTAAATCTTGCTTGAGGAGTTCTTGTTTATTTATTTAAACAGATATCAGAATTCATATCACTTTTTTCAGAATTGATGTACATTTGTGTATCTTAAGGTTGTTTTTACAAAACATAGGATAAACAAATCACAGCAATTACAGTGAAATATTTTCATAAAACTGCATCTGTAAATTTAACTTTGTAGCTAATATTTAGCCTGTTTTTTTACAGCTAAAATAGACCAAGAAAATGAAGAGAAGTCACTGACAGAAGCACATAAAAGGTAAGAACTACAACTGCTGCTGAGCACGTGCTAATGAATACAGCTGGTAAGTCTCTCAATAGGATACCAGTAAAATGTAAAATATACCAATTTTGCTATGTTTTGTCAGCCATTTTATGGCTCTGATGCCCCAGTTGCTACCTGGCTTCAATGTAACAGGACAGTTAGCTATTTCTATCTATTCTTAGCCTATATAATAGAGCACTTGAAAAGGAGAGACTGGATGTTCTTTTGCCACAAGTTCCATTTTCTACTTTCATGGAGATTATAGGTCATTGAGTGGTATATTGTTCCATTTTTACATCACGATCTCACATCTTCAAAGGAAGTACTGCTCTGGCTCAGTATCATACCTCTTACTTAAGTATGCAAAAGGCTTACTCCTAATCCTTCCTATTTGTCCTAATTCTTTCTTCTCTCCCTGTGCTGAACACAGTAGCTCCTTTACATAGTACTTTGTCCCAGAAGGAAATTCCAGTTCATTGTTGTACATTATATTCAGAAGTTTCTTTGCTTTTTTTTTGGAAAACATGAGGAATCACACTGGGACCTAAAAACAAGAAATCTAGGGGCACCATTATATTTACTGTTACTTTGAGTTATGATTGTCTTTCTTCCTTGCACCTTTCCACTGAAAGCGTTAGCAAATTGATGGTATTTGTTACAATATTGAAAAACAAGTTCTTGATGTAGTTTTAGGATTCTGTGTGTTTATTGCAGTAAGATCCTTAAAGAGGCTTAGAAATAAAGTGCTTGAGATCTTTTTTTGGCAGGGAGTGAAAGATAACATGAGAGATTAAGTAGCTATATAAAAGATTCATTTCATTTGGCTAATCATATGAAGAATAGCTGTGTATAGGATGACTAGGGAAGCAAGTGGTGCAAGGAGAAGTGATGAATTTGATGGAGAAAAAATAATGTGAATAATGTGTTTGGATTTTCCTTTTTAAAGTAGACAGACAACAGATAAGTTCTGGCCTACCCCACAACAGCATTTCTTTCGCTTTTAGTATGAGATACACATTTTCTTCCTTTTAGCTTGGACACAAAATATTAAAACCGATATCTCCATAAAAACACAAGTCTGAAGGAAAGGTCTTGCAGCAATAAAACAGAAATATTTCTAAAATGAATAATGATTGGGGGGAAAAGCAGCAATTTTAGAAAAAGCTCAATTGTGCAATAGATGAACTGAAATGGAAAGTTAATCTTCCACACAAAATGAAGACAAAGAAAATGGAATGTCTGCTCCAGGGACTCCATGCAGTGTATAGCTGTTCATTTGTCACAAGTGAGAAAATGTTTAATTGGTTTTGAAATGATGTATTCACTCTTTATTTATCGTGTTTAGTGACTTTAAGAGTGTTAGTATGTAAAGTGTTTATCCAAGGAATGGATTTCTGGCACATGGATAAAATGAAAAGTGAAATGTTTAGCTTGCAATAGGCATATGTTCCAAGATCCCTCTGAGAAAGTATCCTGAGATGAGAAGAAAGCACACAGGTCTGTGTTTATCTAGCTTACTCAGGCAGACAAGGAAGGCTCCAGCCTGGTATTAACACTGAAGTGACATGGAATGTCTTCAACAAACCCCAAACAATTACATCATTCCTTTAACAGTATTGATAAAGTGAAATAAAAAGGGACCCGGCACTTTCCAGTTAGATCTTACTGCTAAATACTTGAGTAACTGTCAAATACATGACAAGTTAAAGTAAAAAAACAATGTTTCAAGGGGAGGGAAAGAAATAAAAGATGAGAAGGAGGGAAAGAAATGCTTCTGTATTTCAGGAGTCCACAGTTTGAAATTTCTTTTTTCTGATTTAAATGAGTTTGGATTGCATTGTACATACCAAGATGCATGGATATATGTTCCGTTTACACAGATGGAAATAACGTTTAAACAAATTTGTAGCTAAAAATGAGACTGAAAGTTTCAAAATACAATGCCCTTTTTGCCAAGTAAACAATGCTTCATGTTTTCTGTATTTTCATTTCCTTTAAATACCTCTGAACTTTCAAGATGATATTTTCTTTATGCAGGGAGAAAAAAATAGAATCATTGTTTGCAGGTATACCTAATGCAAATGTAGGAGAGAGTTCAATCACAGCATCTGCAGCAAGCAGAAACTAAGGTTGCATCAAAGTTATTGTCAAAAGTTGTATGGTAGCTAATGTTTTGAGTACTGTGTACTTTGAGGGGTGTGATATCATCTCACTAGTTTACAATCTGAAATGAGCTAATCGCTCCCCTTGTGCTTGAATCCTGAACAACAACTAAGCAATTACCAGACCAGCATTCAATGAAGCAAGAGGTCATTACTTTCTACTTGTTACCTATGTTTAGCTGAATAGTTATGAAGGTATCACATGTAGCTTTATTACTTTCTTCTAATACTTTGTCCAGTATTTAGTTCAGATCTCTTTAGAAGTCATCTTCTTTTGGACTTCAGAACAAAGTAAATCCAGACTAGAATGTAGATTCTCTTCCACTGAAACAGTTAATAAACTCTCTGCCATGGTATGTCTCTTTGTGGAATAAGGCCTTTGGAGCCATTCACAAACTGAAGTGAAGAAGGTGGCCTGAGAAACATTCAGAACATCTTCACTTCTTCCTGACGTTTCACTAAAACAATGAGACATCAGATTCTAATTTCAGTGCAGCAGCACCTATATTAGTTTAAATAAGCTTTGGGTTTAGTTGAATCGTCATGAACCATAATGTATTCAGACAGAGGATCTGACATTCATCAAGAACAATTAATTCCTCTGAAAATTGCTTATTTTGTATACTCATAGCAAGGCAGTATAAAGAGGTAATGTATGATAAGAATCTCTTAAACAGTACAGACCCTTTCATTTCTAATGTTTCAAGCAATAAAATCTTGTGTGAAGTGATAACAGTTCACTAAGACAAAACAGTCTCAGACATTGATTTTTGGGTGAAACGCTCCACGTTATTTTCCTGCTATGATGAATAGTGAAGTCTGGATACACAAACATGCTGCTTGCTTTGTGTATGTCACTGACTTTAACAAATCTAAGAATTTAATCTGTTTTTAGTAAATCTCAGTGCATTCTGATTGCATGTATTTGTTTTACAAAAAGTCAAATAGGATTTACTTCCTTTTAAGTATCAACTGGGGAATTTCAGATCTGTATGGCTGAGTACAGAACACTCATCTTCCCATGTCAGTATATTTTTATTTGGTTTATTTTATAATTTGCTCACATTACTTGCACATTCCGGTGATCTCTGAGCTTTAATGTGTTTCTAGAGTGCTGTCTCCCAGGCACAACTTCTGTTTTCAAAACTTGTAATAATCCATCTAGCAGTGTTTCATTGCTTTCTTGTTGTAGCAACAAATGACATTAATTTTTAAGATAAATATTTATGTTTAAATTCTCTGAAGGAAAAAAAAAAGTACTCCTGAAACAACACTCTTCACAGATATCCAGTGGCTTCACTGAACATCGGAATGGAGGAGGAACAAAGCTTTACACCTGCTCATGAGCTGACAAGCTAATGACACTTAAAGAAATAGCAGATGCTGTGGTACAATGGCACTGCTGAAAAGCAACACCTAGAAATTTAGCACCTCATTCTGCTAATCCTTAAAAACAGTAAAAGTTCCAACTCCATCAGTACTGTCCACACAATGGTTTGGATTTTTTTTCCCAAAAACAAATGGTAAAATTGAAGTGAAAATTGTTAATGATTGAAATAAAGCAGTGAAAAATTCTGAATAGAGAGAGATATTAAGCTCAAAAACAAAACAAACAAAAAAAATCAACTTACATCAACAAAAAAAAAGTAACTAACTAAAAAGTAACAGACTTCTAACTGAAAGGCAAGAATGCAAAAGTATGCTTTTGGACTCCATCTTTCACTGCTATTTTGCCATTTGTCTTTTGTTGGTTTCTTTCCTGGTAGGTCTCTTTTCTCGCTGTGTGGCTCCTAGCGTGTGGACTTGAATTGCTCATGGTAATACATTTCAGCACAAAGTAAATACTCAGTGAGCAAAGGAAATGTGTATAGCAGAAGCTTACAGATGGCTAAACAGATTGGATCATTCTAGTTTAGTATCCTGTCTCTGACAGAATATCTGGGCCTGTAAATATGCAGTAATGGAAACATAACCAATAGATTTGCTACGTCAGAAAGCTTCTTCTGAAGCCCTGGTATTTGATGATTCCCTTATTTTCATCCTTTTCAAAAAAATATTTTCTAAACAAGTGCACGTTCTTAACTACTTGCATGATGGATTCTTTGTACAAGAGCATTATCTTTTAATCATGTTGACCTTCTTGCTTAAGTCATTTTATTGGTTTTTAATTTGTTTCCTTTTAATAGCATTCAACACTAGTATGAACAAATGGTACTATAGCTTTTAGTAAACCAATGTACAATTCAGAGAGCTAATATTCAACATAATATATTATGCAATTGATTCTGCAATTAATATAGGGGACACTCTTAGATTTTATAATAAAAGAATAATTAGTTTAAGATGCAAAGACAGTTACACAAATAGGTAACATTGATAATACAGTTAAGTTTCACTCTGATATTGTTGTTTAAATAGTGGAGATCTTTTCATGCCAAATGTGGGTGCTGTAATATTAAATGCAGAATTAAAAATAATTTATAAAATTTCATCGCTATTAAAATTTACGGAAAAATGCAGAAATGACTTTTTAAATTTGACATTTTTTGTCTAAACACTATATTTAGGAGCTTGTTTCACTGTGTTGTCTTCAAATATTCAGGATACTTGTTTTGAGCTGTTACAGCTGAAGTAAAATGTGTGAGATTTGCTCCAATGCATTTCCATTGTGCTTCAGTTTACAGTTATGTTCAGTAGGCTTTTTCTGTCATCATGTGGTCCATTTGAGTTGTTTAGTTAGATTGTTCCTAAGACCTTTATGGTATAGTGTTAACATTTGCAATGACTGTGACTTATGTAGATACCAACTTCTGTTTTTTCTTCTTTCTTCTCAATTTCCCACCACAGTGGTTGCCTTATTCCTTGCTGTATTTTAAAGTTTACTTTAAGTATTATTGTATCATACAGCTGTTGTCATGTACGTGCAAATGGAAAAGCAGAACATAAGGGATTTGGTTTAATTAGGTCACAATTGTATTAACTTGTCTGGGAACTATCCAGTAATAACTTATTCAATATAGGTCATTCCTTCCTTAATAATTTCCAGCTGATGGCACACTCCCATCAGCACTACCACAGTTCAGAGCTGGCCTCAGCCTCCATTGAAACAACACTGAACTTTTTATATGCAGAGATTAAGTAACTAGAAAGAAATTTTGCCTCTGTTCTTCTGTTTGTTCCTCAGTCTTCTTGCGTTATTTCTTTTTTCTTCCTCTTCTGAAGATGTCTTATTAAACCAGGTTCAGAAAATGCTTTAGTGAACAACATCTCTTCTGCACTTTTAAATGAATACTTCTCATGTGATTACTTGCACCTGCTTCTTTTCTTACCTGTTGCCTGGAAGATAGTTTTGCTTTGGTCAGTCTGCTGATAAGGGAAAAGTTCCTTCCTATTCCAAAGAAAAATAGCTAGTGCAATGATCACAAGAAGCATTATGTAATCTTTGGGAGGGATGGGAACAACTTTTCAGTTAAGAGAGTTCTTGGTCCAAGGGATATGCTTTATGTAGCTATATTTTAATATGTGAATGTATGATTCACATATCCAGAGCAAGATGGTTACAGTAATCTCTCAATCAATCCCAGTGGTTGCCACATTTTCATTGAAATTTCATCCCTATATAAAATGCTGCTGCTTCTTCTGTTTGTGTCTAAACAAAGATACTGTCATTGCTATGCAGGAAATATATTGGGATAAGTTAGGAGCTCAAAGATAACGGCCTATCTTTTAAAAACACATGTACAGATCTTTTCCATCTGACACTTTATCAACCCTAATTTTGATGTTTTTCTTTTTTTATAATTCACTCTAAGAGTATGAATGTCTGTGAATATTTCCATCCTCTCCAGAGGCTAAATTTCTTCCTTTCAAAGTTCTGAATGTTCTTAGTGATATTAGTGGAG
The DNA here is from genome assembly GCA_035772895.1 of Perdix hodgsoniae. NCBI lineage: Eukaryota > Metazoa > Chordata > Aves > Galliformes > Phasianidae > Perdix > Perdix hodgsoniae. The sequence continues at coordinate 1,991,233 of JAPSGF010000039.1, forward strand.
CCTTTATTCATAAGTCTTAAAGGGAGAGAGCTCTTGTGCATTGAATTAAGGAAGAACACTCTTAGAGTGGCAGTTTAAAGTAAGCAATCAGAAAGGGTTAAAGCTAAAACTGCATAAGCAAATGTTTTAAATGTTGGATGTTCTGGAATACTCAAGTATTTCAGAATGCTTTTATTCTATAATTTTCAAACAATTGAAACTGAAACCTAAAGTTTGATTTGAGCAAAAAAAAAATGGAAAGCGCTTATGGCAGTACTCTTAATTAGATCTGTAGCATCATCTTCATTTCATTTATGTTTTTAATGTGTGATTTTGGAAACGCATGTGTATAAATTATAATCTATATTGGATCATACTCAGAATGTACAGAGAATCTGGTAAAGCATCTGCGTGGTTTCTAAGTATCTAAAAAGTCTGGTTTTAAGGCAAATCACTTATTCTGTAAGATACTTCTGATCATATTCCTCTTCTATACCCTAGAGGGGGCAGATTCATAACAGGATGAAAATGACATCAATAAAGAGGAAAGGAAAAAAACCCACAAAAACAAAATATTTTACACAATAGTGAAATAGAAACATCTGGAGACAAGGTGCACTTCAACAGGAGGTGTTTAACTGTTTCATACTGTAACAAAGCTGGCACATTGTGTTAGATCTCTGCTGTTGAATTTCATTTTACCTCTCTATTCTAAATCTACTAGCACCTTATTTTTTCCTATAGCTCAGCTAGCCGAGGGTTATTTAATATGTTTGAAACTCATATGTTACCCTTTTAAGAGAGAAAAAGCTTTCTCTTGGATATGTTACTGGGCCTAGTTTACCAGTGAACACAGTTACGTGATGTTGTTTTACGCATACTGATGTTATATATGGTCAGTTAAGCACAGAGCTGTCATGTGTCTATATAACAGCTCAGCTAGTACACACGGTATGATATCCACACTAACAAAATTAAAAAGCATCGAAGTCAAAGAAAACCAATGTATCCATTACAGTGGGTTGTAACTAGGACTGGTACACCTGGGAAAATGCAAATAACATGCAGTTTAAAAATACACTAAATGCTAAAAATATTTACTTTTTTCTCTGAATGGCTGGTATATTATAATTATCAAGGACAAAAAGGAAATAAGCTTCTCTGTTTCTGATACATGATTTCAATTCATATTTTAACCTGAATAATATTTGAATAGGCATATAACATTTAAATATGCAGAACATGATTTGAGTTTAAGATTTACATAAAATACAGTTCTTGTATCTACTGTGGCAATGAATTCTTGGTATAGGATATAGTGAAGGTTGCAAAATTTCCTGGTTTTATATGATGTGTTGGGGTGGAAAAAAATCTCAAAGGTAGATGAATTGTTTTTGTTACTATTGAAGCTGTTTTCATCTAGTTTGAATACTGAAGCACTCTTTCGTTCAACATGAAATTATAGGAGGCAAGAGGCAAGAGATGAGGCAGATGACTTAGCATTCAAAACATTACAAATGCTTGGCAGATTTTTTTTAGAGGAAAGGAAAAAGTCTCTTGAGACCTTTATTTTCTATGGAACAATATTACAAAATCTGTAGTTACAGAATATGAATTGGCAAAAGGAACAAGAGATTAATGATTCAGGCAGTTGCCTTAAGCTAGCATATTATCTCAACTTCTTTAATATATGAAAGATACCTTTTTTCATCCTATAAAAAAAATCCTTACCAACACCTAATTACTATTTTGAATGTTCCTATATTTATTTTTTTATTTTTCACACTTAATCATATGTAACAAGGGACAACACCGGGTAAAATAAGTGGTATTATGAATAAGTAAATGAAGAAAGTGTCCTAGACTTATTTGTTATGCAGAGAAGGCCCTCAACAAAAATTATCAATAGAAAATAAGTAGTTTCTTAAGATGCTGTGCGTGCTAAGTTTTCTCACAAGCTTTTGCTTCCTCAGTAACCAGGGTAACAGTTCTGTTTATCATATAATTTTGTGTGACTGTTGAATTCCTTTGTATTCTGTCATAAGACTTAACTCTCATTCATGCTTTCAGCTGTTAAAAACACAAAGAAAATGTATATATAACCTTTTAATATTTATAAAATGAGTACAAAAATTTGCACAGTTGATTTTTCTGAGGAGAACCTATTATTACCTATATATTGCTCTCCTCTTCCCTGTATAACTGATGTTAGATTTAATTAATAAGATGTCTGAATAATCTTTTCTCTTTTTAACGTTCTTTCTTTTGGTAGACTATTCTTAGTTAAAAACTGACCTATGGCTTTCAGCCAACTGGAATATACATTAGCTTTTCTGAGAAATGAATGAGAACACACCTGCCTTCCATATATAGCAAATGAAATCACCTGCAGATATGTTTGAATGTTCTGTGATTCCTACATGCTTCAGAACCACTTCTGAAATGTACCACTTCACAAAACTAGCACAGTACCACCAGTAACATTGACATCAAAATGTGTGTAAATGATCACTAGCAATTTATGAAATCAAGCTCAATTTGTACAGAACATCCAGATTTTAAACTCCAAGCAAAATGTGTAATCTGTATTTAAAAAATAAACAAAAAAAAACACCTGTATGGAAGAATTGCAGAAACATTTTTTCTGCTTTTAAGCGCACAGTCAAATAAGTACTCTTGCACATGGTTTATTTTTTTGTTTGGTCACAGGAGCCTGTTTAACTGAAGCTGAGGTCTTTTGCTTAGTATTGTTGATTTGTTTTGTGTTTTTTGTTGTTTTTTTCTTTTTGGCAAGTCTTCTCTCCTTTTTTTTTCCCTTCTGCTTGTCCCACTGCAAATTGATCAAGTGAATGAAAAAATCTGCCAATCTAATGTGAATCTAATCATCATATAAAGTATAGATTCCTTATTGGCTTCAAAGGGAAATGGTAAACAATCCATAGCCATTCTTAAAATATTCCTAATGGATGAGCTTTATCTAGAAATTCTGTCAATAATATATTTACAGTGTGAATGACATTGGCTATTAGAGCATCCATTCCTTCCTTCTCTCCAAACAGTAAATGAATTTACATGGTCTCACAGTTGTACTCAAGGGAATGCACAAAAAAAAGTACAGTTAATCATTCATCAAATTTCCGCATGTGGCAAAGTGGTGAATTCAGTCATCTTAATATACAGTGCTTTTTCTTTCCTGAGTTACACAGTTTAACCAAGGAAATTAGGCAAACAAATGTGTCAGGGATGAGCAAATCCTCCAATGTTTTGAGACATTTTATTTATTTATCCTTCAAGGTTAGCATGTGAAATATGAACACCAGTTTGAAATTTGTTTAAGAAATTCTGCCTTTTGCTATGTCAAGATAAAAACAGTGGTGGGAGCATCACTGTCTTTTTTAATCAGGCTTTCGAAGTTGCACTATTTGAAGTAAAGCTGCTGTGACCTCCTTTACCTCTTTTAATTCCTGAAAATAACTCGCATGCCCTCCCTTCCTTCTTCCATGACTGCTTTCTCTTCCCTAATGCACATTCTTTTCTGTACTCTTAGCAAATGTCTTAAAAGAAAACTAAGAACCTGTTCACTTGAGAAATGGACGCTCAGCAAGCTTTGCAATACCTGTTTGGGCAATACATGTTTCATTTTTCACAGAGGTGTGAAATGAAATCCAGAGAGGTCAGATGAGTGTTCCAAAGCTAGAAATTGCAGAAATGAATTTGGGTATAGGAACACAAGCCTTCCAAACTGTAGTTCATTACTTGATTTAAAATGCTTGCATGGACAGGAATGCTATTGATATTTACAGGTATTTTGTTTCAAAATCTGCTGAAGGACAAACAGGAAAATTTTGGCTGCCCCACAGAAAAGCACAGGAGAAAATGTTACCATCTGTCTAAACGTACCACCTGTCTAAAATCTGAAGGATATATGTTCTTGGGGTTATGGCAATGTCATCCCAATGTCTCTTTGTTTTTGAAATGTGTGTCCCCTCCTGTTATCAGCTTTTAGACATGACTGGTTTGACATATGTAAACATTTCCAAATCAGATATTTACAGAGCATGGTAATAGTGAGGATTTATTGCTGAGCATGTTTCATTTGATGCATTTTGGTTCACTTTATTTGCTTTGTCTTTCCAGTGTGAATTATGCTACTTTGTCCTGTAGCACAAAAATTGCAGCATCAAACGTATAACAAGCAGTTTTCCATATGCCTTCTAAATGTGCTCTGAGAGACTGCCAGCTAGTAAATAAGAGGAGACCTCTCCAGACAGTAAATATGTATAGAGAGTAACTATCTTGATTGTTTGATCTGCATGTATAGAAAAATTATTTGATTCACTGTAACTTGTGCCATGCAGTTTTACTATGTTGCAGCTGATAACATGTTCATTGTTAACAAGCATTTGGAAGGAGTGACATGTTAACAGTGACAACCAGCTCTACTGCTGCTGTTTCACATTTTATGAACAGCATCTCTCTCTTACCTCCAAAATAAACTTTCAGGGAGGCAAGCAACCTGCCTGAACATTTGTATTCAGCGTATGCACCTAGAAATGAAGTGACAGCAGTTATAACCATAGCTGTGTTTTGCCACAGAAAGTAGTCATAGAGGTCATGGAAAAGTAATAGGTCAGTGAGCAAGTTATCTAGAATTATATTTCTAAAGACAGCTTTCCATAGAATTTTTCATGAAATTAATGAACCACCTGTTTTGAGCTTCAGGTGAGAAATATGTTCTTGAAAGCTCCAATATTTACAGAACTTTACATCAAAAATGAAATGGAATACTAGTTAAGCAATTAGTTTTTGAATTAATTATTTCAAAATTTTCTGTATATTCTTAAATTTGAAATAAGTAAAAGCAATTGAAATCAAGACTCTGTTAAGTTTCACTGAAGTCATAGTTCTTAATGGGTGTTACAAATGTAACCTTCAGCTTTAGCAGCAGTTCTAACAAGAGATCTATCTCCAGTATGCTGCTTTGCTTTTGCCTTGTTCGGAGGCAAATGTCAGATCATTCTTGCAGAATGAGATACATGTTATCTAGCACGATTGCTCCTGTTTCAGATTTCCATTGCACATATGTGAATTTCAGTCTTTCTGTATATGCTCACATCTGAAATACCTATCTAATTTTGTCACGGTGTAGATTTAATAGAGCTTGAAAAGGCTAAAAACAAAGTTTTTATAGATGTTGTCGCTGTGTTTTGGAAATCTTTTTACTTTAAATGCGATGGAAAAACAGTATTTAGGTAGGTGTGAATATCTGGATTTGCAGGGCTCAGCAAAGTGCATTGATTTTTAGCTTCTGAAATGGAAAATTCTTTCATCAAAAAGAGTATGATAAATGCCAGACCCCATTTAGCTGAAGAATCATATTTATGTAACTATCTGCGTATGAAGACCTGAGGACTATTTTTATATTCTTACATTTTAGATCTGCTACCAAGAACAATTAAATGTTGCATCAGTTCTAAGTTGGGAAAGAATAGTTAGTGAGACACTTATCATTTTTCTTTTTTTTCTTTCTTTGACAGCTTTTTGGAAACTGCAGCCTATTTCTGTATGAAACCAAAAATGGGAGAGAAAGAGGTATCCCCACATTCTTTCTTCAATATTTGGCATGAATTCAGTTCTGACTTCAAAGACTTCTGGAAGAAAGAAAACAAACTTATTCTTCAAGAAAGGTAAGTTTGTTTGTTTGTTCAGAGGCTTTTCTCAGGGAATCTTATTGGGAGCAATCACATGGAAATCAGTCACCATCACTTCATTAGCACAGGGACGTTTTCCTTTTTTTTTTTTTTTTCCCTAGCAGAACCTTTTTTCCTTATCATCATAATTTTTGAATGGAACATTAATATCAATTTATGATAAAGTTTTTCAAGTCTTTTAACTGATGGTTTTGGTAGACCACCAGGTAACTGCTATGCCTCTGTGAATTCAGGCAATAGGAGACTTCTTTCAGGTTTGAAAATTGATAAAAGATTTTCCATTCACATATTTTCTGGGAACAAATCAAGGCATTGAGGCATGAAACATTGTAAATATTTGTCCAATTAAGTTGGAGAAAATGGAGGAAAAGTGGAAGAGACAAGAAAAAGTCACTTTGACCCCACCTTAAGAGGAAAATCAACTAAACAATACTGTAAATACAGCCTCTTGATCATATGTCCATGTAGCATAACTGACGTAAAGAAATATAAACATAGTTTTGAAAAATTAGCCACCTTGTCTGTTCCATGTATTTAAAGACCTATGAAGTTTGCTTTCATCTGCTTGAAATATTACATTGTGATCATTCTTTGTATATAAAGATGATGCCACAAATTAATCACTTTTTTAAAAAGTAATATATGCTATAAAAGGACAATTTAAACACAAACACAAAAACTGTAGACTATTACATAATTCTGCATCTGTTAGCAACTTGAATGATCTCAGTGTACACATAGCGAAGCTACTGCTGTGCCGTCACATTAGCAGGATTGAAGCTTTAGGTTCTGTAAATGATTGATATTAGTTCATGTTTAGGTAACATAACAAGAATAGCTCTTTTTTCTTTTTTTCTTCTTTTTTTTTCCAAGAGAACACACCCTGTATAAATGTCACAGACATCAGATTACTAGCTTTGGAAGTTATGGATAGTTTTCCTTAGGCACCGATATGATCGATGTCATGTATGCCATATATGTTTATTATAAGTGGGCGCAAGTTGGAATGAATAGTCTCACAGTTATGAAAGATGGATTCTGTTCCTATTGCAAGAGGATGATGAAAACATTATACTGTACTGTATACCATGCAGCAATCTGGCGATATATTTCATTTTACTGACTGTCAGCCTTGAAATTAAGTAATTAAGTATGTTTGTTGAGAATGGAGTTGACAGTTAAATCCTATCTTCAGTTTACTACACAGGCATTTAGCTGATAAAGCAATTATTCACCAGGCTGTGTACTATATCATTATGACCATACTTTATAAAATATACAAATTCATTTTATTTCCTTTTTTGAGGTTAATCTTTTTTTTCCCTTTTTTTCCTCTTCTCCCATCACTCTAGTTTAATAAACCTTTTTGCTGCGTCTCTAGAATAGTTTAGGCATGGTTTCTGTGTAGGCAAAGGATTTACATGTTAATAGTGATTGTTCCGTATTTAGTCTCTACGGATATGAGTCACACTGTTTTAAAATAATTTTCGCAAAGGCTTCTCATATGATTTTTCCTAAGTGGTGTTACTTTCTGTTACTGATACATTAAAACTGTATGTACTTTACAGAAAGCAGCCAGCCAATTCTTATTTTAAACACCTTTCAGTCAGCATTTTAACTTGTATATTGATTTGCCAGGCATTAATGTGCAAAAGATAAGCACTGAAGTGTCAGACTTCACATTTCTTTCCAACATGATGAAAAAAAAGTAGAGAAATGACATGAGGTTAAAAACAAAGTATTTTTTCCGAAGTTTTCTACTGCTTTCACTCAATTCTGTCAGTTGAAATAAAGCAGAACTGGGAAAAAACAGCTGTAGAGAAAATTATGCATGATAAACTGTTAAATACAGTAGCAATAAAAAGAAAAATGCACCTGAAAATTACAGTGAAAGCATACATCTGCCAAAAGGTTTTCCTAAACATACTTTTTTTGTGTGTGTGGTCACATCATAGTCAAGGCTATGGAACATTCCTATCAAAATTGTTATCCGAGCTATCTGTAACCTTCTAAAAATTTTTAGATAGAAATTCTGGTGCTGCTTATCCTAAAGATATATCCTTTTGAATGAAAACTGTAGAAGTAATATAACTTTTTTCTCAGTAACCCGCGTAAGACAAAAAGGGCCTCATTTGTTGCTTATTTTTAAATATTGGTCTTGTTGTGTTTTCACTGTATTTTTAGTGTGTTGCTGATAGGCTATGCTTTTGTTTGTACTCTGAAAACTCTTAAATACTGTCCAACAGTATAGTTTGCACTCTATATGTGATCACAAAGAAAGTCAGGAAGAGCTGACATGCACATTAATTCCTTTTCATTGTTGTTGCAGAAAAGAACTGTTCAGCATTCTCCTAATCTGTACATATTTTAGTTTCTGCAAACCCTAAGGTTTGAGGTAAATTGCCCCTTGAATATTTATTTTTAGATAATGCACAGCTACAGTGACACTTGAAGTCTTACCTTCTTAAGAAAACTCTTAGGGGATCATACTACCAAACATGAAATGCATATTTTTTCTCCTGTAGAGACAGCAGGTGTTTCATGCAAAGTCTCAAAGGTAATATGGTAGCTCTTTTCTTATTAAATTATATCTTTATTTCCTTTTTTTCTCATTTTCTTTGTGTTTCTGAGATAATCAACATTAAATGTATTATTCCAGTGAAATGCTGGAGCAAGAGGTATTTTCATTTTTCTTGGTGTTGAGCAAAGTCCTACAGGCCCAGACCCTACCACTTTCCTAGAAATTTTCCTATGACTGAACAAGTACAAGTGTACATGAGGCAACAACTTTTAAATCTCTGCAAAAGAAAGTCTTGAGAAGCAGTGATCAATTAACAAACAAAAAACAGCTGCTGTACATGGCAATCAAAGATAAAGTTTGCAAATATATAATAACTAAAAATAGGTTAACCTATAAAATACCATTTTGTGTGGACAGCAATGAGTTATTTTTAGGACTGTAACCATATCTTTTCTTTATGGATGGGGAACATACCCTGGCTCCCAATAGTAACAAAAAAAAGAGTACTCAGTCCTTTAAGAACTTTTATGTTTAAATGAAATCAGAAGAAAACAATACTTCATTGCATTGCTGTCAAAGGTTAATATTAGTAGACCTTAGATTCAGACCTTACTAGGAAGAGGCAGAAGCATTTTTGCAGAGCCACAGCTGTATCTTCACTTTCTATGCATATAAATGGAATACTGACACTTGTTTGTTCACTCCTGCCCTAAGTGATGGTAGGTTTCTTCAGATTGTTTGTTGTTCCAGACAGCCTGTGCAAGCTTGCAAATATAGGGAGGATTAAAGTTGTATTTCTAGGTAGAAGGAAAAACTTGGGGGGCAGGAGAAGGGGTGGCATTGAGCAGGTGTAAGCACCTTTTTAAGTATGTGCAAAAGGTAAATATTTCTCATAGGCTCAGTTTGACTCTTGCCTTTATGAAAAGGCATGACACTGAACAGAGGAAAAACTGTGTCAGTGATGCCAGCAGAGGACAGTTATAGACCAGACCAAGATGATGGTAAAATTCTCTAAGTTGCATCTTACATCACACTAAGCTTGAGAATTTCCTTTGGCTAGCTTTATTCAACCTTTTAACTGCCACAATAAATCTTTGACACATTAAAAATAATCTATACGTTCAAGAAAAAAAAAAAAGGCAAGAAATCCCTAGTTTCTCAAATGTAAAAATTGCCCATTCCCGTAAGAATAGCAGTTAAGCTGGCACCTGGTGTGTCACACTGTGTATATCTAGATGAAAGGGAGATTCCTGGCCAGCATGTCTCCACAGCTCATTGATCTCGCCCTGCAGAAAGACTGGTATGTCTCCCTACAGACTCTTCAGCAGGATGATTTAAAACTTGCTGTTGAGCAGTTTAAAGTCTGGCATTGGATATCTCTGTACGTTGCACAGTGAGGAGCATATTGGTAAGCTGCCACTTCTGCTTGCGGAGGAGGGCATTAAATCCCATAGCACAAGCAACGGTCCTCTCAGAGTAATTTAAGGGATATTTTGTTAACGCTTATAATAGGAACCAGTGAGTCAGACTTGAGAGTGAGAAATCCGGGGACATGGGAAAATGCACTTGCAAAGAAATGTAGAGATCGAAGAGAAGAGTAGGAATATATATATGGAATTACAATGCAAGAGGAAAATGGATAGAGATGTGGAGTATGTTTAATGGAGTCACATATTGCTTGGCTTGTGTTGTGGTGCCATCTAAAAGCTCCAGTTGTGATGTTAGTAAGCAAGTGCTTTCTCTGACTTAAAGCTTTAATATCACTCTCTTTATTGATGTTTAATCAACTGGGCTGCACACTGCTAGACTTTGTTTTACAGTGTCAAAATTGAATGTAGCTTGTGTCTTTGAACAATTAAAATCTTCAGTTTTTAGGAGTATTTGAAAACTTTAACTTGATTAAAAGAGTTTCTGATCAAAAAGCATTGTGGGAAATTACAGACATAGAAATATATAATCGAAAGACAAAGAACACATGAAAGATAGAAGCTAGGAAGTGTCCTTTGAGGCAGTGCCTTAAATAGAGACAGTTTGCTATCCACTGAGAGAGGTTGCTCAATATTTCAATACTTCTGTTTCTTCCTTGTGCACTTCCGGCAATTTCTCTATTTTTCAATTGAAACATCAGGCCTTTTGGTTAGGGAAGGAGAGCAGTGACTCTCATTTTTCGCATTGCTTAGATAACTGAAAAAATATTTTTGAGAGTTTCTCAATCTGGATCTCTGGCAAAAATCGTTTTAAAAAAAAGTTAAATGAAAATATTTAAAAGTTTTTGATAAGTCAAGTTCAGTGTATATGAATTGTAAGTTTGAACACAGTGACCGGTCTAGTCTTAAAGAAAAAAAAAAATCATGTCTCTGATCTCTCTTAAGTGTTGTGACTTTCATTAGACTCTAGAATGCCACCAGATATTTAGCAGAAGAGCTTTTTATCAGACTCACTGATTTACCTGATGTGGAGGTGTCACACTGGCACACTGCATTGCATTTTAGTATTTTGTACATAGAAGGAGACAGATAACAATCATCATCTGATAGTGAAGTTTACCTTCTCTTTTCATGGCTCTAATGGCAGATTGGTTGTGACAGTTTAGGATATAGCTGAATGGTGATATCACAGTTGCTACCCTATGGTGATCTTTTCAGATTTTGAAACTCTTTCCTGTTTTCCTGCTTCTTAAAAGAGAGAATGAAATTTTGATTAAAAGACAAACAAACAAAAAAAAAACAGTCCAATGTAATAGATACCTGGAGATGAATGAAAAAATTGCGCCACTAGAAATTTTAAATAGAATTTTTGACAAGAGGTGTTATATTTTCAATACCTGCAAAATGTTTTCTTTCCCAGGCAAAGTGATCATTACGTTGGCATTTGAGGTACGCTAACATATTGAAAGGTTCTACAAATTAATAGCATTTGTCACTAACATATCCAATTACATGAGTTAGATTACTTTCTTACTGAGAAAGTTTGCCAACATAGTGATTATAATTGTCACAATGAAAACATCCATTAAATGTAAGTGCATAGCTGCATGCATGTCTTATGGCATAATATAGAAAAAGGTGGTTTTTTTTGGAAGAGGTTTGCTTTGTCAGCAGTCATTTTGGTGTCAGTATATAATTACGATGTGAGTATTCTCACCTGATAAAAAAGTTGGAGGCCTCTTATTTTCCTGCATTCTGCACTGTACATCTCTAATTCTGTGTCTCTGCAGATGATTTCTGATAACTTTGCTGTTGTTTTTTTTTTTTTCAATGATCTATTCATTTCTCATATTTGCTTGCACTGCAATGACACTACCGTAGCAGCTGTGAAACAGTGGTTCATCTCTGCTGGTGCAGGTTTTTATGAGCACAACGTGCAGACTCTTGTTCACTGCTAGTGAAAATGCATAGCTAATGGTGATGACTATTTTTAAAAAGATGTTTTTGCAGCTGAGAATTTGCTCCACCAAATAATGTTATTGTGCTCTTTGTATTTGGTGTAGTTTTGGTGGAAATAAATAGGAAGCATTACTTTTGAAGCAACCTAATTGTATGTGCCCCTGTTAATTCGAGGTAGTTGTTCATCTGCATGGGGTATGTCCCCACAGCCACTTTAAGATAGTCTCCTTCTCCACATAATCTATTCACAAAGAATTTTCTCTTTTTTTTTCCAAACATTGCACCTTTTTTTTTTTAACACCATTTTCTGCTTCATGGTGTTTTAGAGCAAACACGTGGCTTCACATTTCCATTCACTTCTGGTTTGTTTTCCTTTCTTTTGCTTACTCTTTCAGTCACCAGTTTTACCTCATGTCCTGACTTATCCTTTTCCCTTATCATTTCCTGTTGAATTTCTCAATCAAATAGTCAGAATGCAGCCAGCTTTTTTGAGAGCAAACTGGTTTCATTTCCAAGAAAAACAATAAAGGTGATTACTAAATTTTCTTAGAACACTCAATTTTCATACACAAAGTCTGGAGGAAAGGGATTACCAGCTTTCCGAAGGTGGCCAGGTATAGTCTAAAATACTGGCCACTTTGACGAGAGAAAAATATATCGATTCTGATGGCATTCTGTGCGTTTACTACAATTATAGCCATCCTTAACAGGTTTTTGTTGTTTGATTCTTTTGTGCTTTTATATTTTCAAGTGAAATTTCCTTTAATGTTAAAACTATCACCTTTAGAACATGGATTTTAACACAGTGTTGAGTCAAAAAATATGTATCTATACACATCTGTGTGTATTAACACAGATTAGAAAAGAAAATCACCCAAAATATTACCTTTATTTTTAAAAATATTAATTTTTTTTTTTTTACAGCACAGAACAGAGTAGTACTATTCCAAGAGTTAAGAAGTTTCCTAAGTTTTTCATCCCTAACAAACCAAGTTAGCAAAAATTCATTTATACAAAGCAGTTCTTGACTTCAGAGCATTGTGAGTTTTGTAGTGGATTGCATCAAGACTGCAAATTTGAAGGTCTCATGTTCAATTCATTTGGGCTCACAGCTTCATTTTAGGCTAGTGTGATATGATACACACGGAAGAATACCTTAGTTGTATTCCCAGATGTTTATTCTACACTATTGACCTAAGAGAAATTGTATTCCAGGTCCTGCTACCGTTTAGTCTCTATGTTAAGTGGCCAGATAAAAACATTTTGATCTGCTTTTCCTTGGTCCTCTGAGCTGAAGTATGATTAATCAATGTGTTTTTTAACCAGCTATTGTCTACCTCATGGTCTTTGCACTAACCATTCTAGGAGATGGCAAAGATGTCAAGATAGACTAATTCATAATCTCTTTGTTTGTAGGAGAGGTTAGGTTTCATCAGTCAGTTTGATGGCACCAGGTGCATTAAAATGTGCTTCTTATCTGTATAAAGTCTTTGCAGTCAGTTACTGAATCATATCTGTGTCATCACTTCAGTTCTATTGGCATGGAAGTAAAAGCTCTACATTTTTTACTGCACTTTTATGTTGCGAATTGTATTTTTTCTCAACAGTCACTGTTATTTTTTTCACAAAAGAGAAATTCCTTAACAAAAAAAAAAAGTTATTTAAATACTTCAGTAACTGAGTCAAAGAATAAAACTTAGGCCAATTGCTCTGGAAGAGTTTTCCAAAAAAACAGCTTTAGATTTTTCTTCTCTTGATATCTTAAGGGTGTGTAGTACTTGATATTTTTGTGGAGATTTTTAAAAATTATTTGTAAATATTATTATTATAAATGTAATCTCTACCCCAAACTAACCTACATAGAATATTTTGACATGCAAAACACATTTTATTTATCTTATAAAAAGCACTTAGGAATATAAAGAATATTAGCCTCAGCTTTGCTGTATGTTACAAAGTACAGTATATCTGTAGAAAAAAAATTATTTTGGGTTTCAAGAAATACATTTTCAAGCTGTAAAAGTAATATCTGTCTGAGTTTATTGTGGAAGTTTTTGCGAGCTCTAGTATCTAAGGCATATAACATTCCAGCCTTCTCACTGTGCTTACATTTGTCATGTCTTAGCACTTGCTAGTGAACTGTAAGGCTACTAAGCCTAAATGGAGCCTGTAAGAAATGAATCTGTCTGTTACAGATACTTCAGTCAAAATTATTAATGTTCAGTGTTAGGAAAGCGGCTGCCCTTCTCAATGGGCTGAATGATGACAGAAATTCTCTGAGGCTTGATAAGATTGTGACCAGGCTGGCTTTTGCTCTAGAAAGTACATATAGCTAGTAGGGATGTCTGGTTCTTTTTTCCTGTATACCTGCAAAAGTGTAACTCTCTTATTTATCTATTTGTCTCATAGATTGTCTTTAAACTTATTCATAGTTTGTATATGTTTGTCTCACAATAAATATAAGATAGAAGGAAGTTAAGGATACTTTTACTCTGATGGAAAGAAGAAACTATTTTGTTACAGGCAATGCTTATTAGCCTCTGAATCTTTATATGTAGTAGTATTTGAGACACTAATTGTTGGGCTCTGAGAGTGACTACCTATTAATTCACTTGTACACTTTTAACTAAGCCAAGGATTGCTTACTTATATTTTATGTTCCCTACATACTTTATTCTTGTTAGGGCTGTTTGGAAAGTAATCCTTCCTGAAATAATGAAAGAAATATCTGAACTAAATTTAATTGACCTTATGGAATATATATTTGTCCAGATAACCCATTATGAGCACTCTTAGTGTGCACTTAGAGAATCTGCCTCAGACCTGATGTTGAGTCTAATAACTGCTAATAATTCCACTATTCAGATTGCTATAAGGAATTAAGCAACTCTCTGGTTGACTGAGAAGACTGGTTTTGTACAACTTGCCTTATAAAGGGAAAAACAAGAAATGTCTTGGGAAAAGGAACAGCATCCCAAAAATGCCAAAGGTGTAGTGGTGATGCTATCTTTCCTATCGAAAAAATATGCTCCCTTTAAGCCAAAATTGACATGGTGTGGGACAGGGCTTGATAGCAAATGAAACCCTCAGCTTATTGAAAGCAAGTGAGTTGGAAAAGCTGAGAAGTATGAAATTAGATTATTAGAGCATCAGCCTTGCAGAAGCATCTTAACGCACTGCGAACAATGTGACCAATTCCTATCACACTTCAGCTGCACCACCTGGCTTCTCCAAGAGTATGCTGTGTGCCTTTTCATAGAATTTTAGAATATTCTGAGTTGGAAGGGACCCACAAGTATCATCAACTCCAACTCCTGAATCCACACAGCACTATTCAAAATTCAAATCTTACGTCTGAGAACCTTTTCCAAGTGCTTCTTGAACTCTGGCAGTTTGCTGCTGTGACACCTGTCTTACCCTAGGGTGCCTGTTAAAGTTCCTGATCATCCTCTTGGTGATGAACCTGATCTCCAACCTGACCCTGTTAGACTCCCTTAGCACTTCTTTCTCTCACCCAATCTCTGAACTTGCCTGGAGTTTCTGTCCCACTTCAGAATACTTAGTTGCACTTGAGAGCGGTGATTCCATAAAGTGACCTTCTATCACTGAAGGTATTAGTTGTATGCAACTGTTTTAACTAGAAACCGGTTTCCAAAACAATATATCAATCTATGCACATGCCTACTTTTGCCTAAGGGTCATAATCTCACAGGCACAGAGGAGCACCCACCTTCCTCAGATTCCTCTTTCCATGGCTTCCCTCAGGGAAAACAAGGTCTTGACTGTCTTCTTAACTGTTTCAAACATTTTGAGTGCTTTGGTCTCTACAGAGGCAGAACAGCAGTGTCACTTTGGCCTGGAGCCTGTAAATATGTCACTGTCTACAATTTCTTCCTTATTTGTGACTGTTGGGAGGCTCACAGATTCATAGCCCTTGTGTTGTTTTCTCCAAACATCACCTTCCCTCTTGCCAAAATTGAAAGAGATCTGTTAATATTTTCATGAGGTGGTAACAACTGACTATAGTTGAATATTTAAGCCAGTCTTCCTAATATTAAAACTTAAGTTCTTGCAATTTTTGCATCTCTTTGTCTTGGATTACCTTGCATCTCCACATTGATAATAGTTCTGCTGAAGTCAGGGGAAAGTAGTATAGAAAATGTCTGCGCAAGATGATGTTACTGCTCTCTGTAATTACTTGAAAGGAGGCTGTGGCAAGGCAGGGGTCTCTTCTTCCAGGTAAAAGCAGTAGGACAAGAGATAATGGCCTTAAGTTGTGCCAAGGGAGGTTCAGATTGGATATTAGGTAAAACTTCTCACAAAAAGTGGTCAGGCAGTGGAACAAGCTGCATGTGGAGTTGGAGTCGTCGTCCATGGAGGTGTTCAAGAAACACGTAAATGTAATATTTAGGGACATGGTTCAGTGGGCAGTATTGGTGGTAGGTAGACAGTTGGACTAGATGATCTTAGAGGTATTTTCCAATGTTAAGGATGCTATGATGATATGTAGGAATTTACCATAGTGATAATCAGGTCTTAACCTGTCATGAGTTGACAGAAGCAAGGTGGTTTTGCCTAAATGTTGTAAATTTTATCTATGAGCAGATGAAAAATCCTTCAGGAGCAGGACAGAATATCTAATGTATATTTTTTTTAATTGCCAGTGGCAATTAAATATTTTTCCAACTGAATTGAGATAATTGTCCTTATCTCAAAAGGCAATGTTTCTTGCAGTTTAAATGACCTTGATATTAACATCAAAACAAATCCTTTTGCTCTTTTAGAAGGATTTAGGTTAAATTCAATATAATCATAGTTTAGTTCAATGGTCAGTGTTTGGAAAATAAACGTGCACACTGCAGCTGGTTCACAGTGCTGTAGAAGGCTAATAATTGTCTCTATATTTCACCAATGTGTTGACTTCTCAGAATTTAGATATATATCTTTAAATACATATAGT
Organism: Perdix hodgsoniae; assembly: GCA_035772895.1. Taxonomy (NCBI): domain Eukaryota; kingdom Metazoa; phylum Chordata; class Aves; order Galliformes; family Phasianidae; genus Perdix; species Perdix hodgsoniae. Next base: position 2,007,790 of record JAPSGF010000039.1, read on the forward strand.
TTTATGTGCTTCCAGTTTTTACTAGTCATAATCTAGCTTCCTGAAAATAAGACTTTATTGTGCTACATTTACAATTCCAATGACATATTTTGCTGAGGAAGTATATCTATAGATTATATTGGTTTCAGTGAGGCTTTATCCAATTGCTTGAATCTTCATGCAGGATCAGGGCCAGGAGGCAGTGAACTATCCCAAACCCACACAGTGAGTCAGTGATATGGTTGGAACTGGAACCAAGTGGCTGCTAGCTCTCAGCTTTGTCTGAAGTGTGTTAGGGGATAACACTTTTCATCTTCTCCATTCCCACTGTGATAAATAAATAAACTACAAGGAATTTCACAAAGACTCTCAAAAACTTCAGTTCCGCAGCTATACTTGACAGACCAGGGCTCCTTACATAATCTTAGAAAAATGGAGAGCACAAGCTTCTTAAGGCTGTTGGTCTTTTTTTTTTTTCTTTGTCAAGTGCAGTTTAAATAACAGAGAAATTAAGACCATCTTCTTCACTGGCTGGCATTGTTATATGTTCTTTCAAGGCAAGGCAGCATTTCTTCAAATAACCTATTCTAAAAAAAACAGCAGATTTAGAGATGTTATACTGACAACGGCACTCAATAGGACTTGTTCTCCAGAAAGTAATTTGTCATTGTATTATCACAAGTTCCAGTCCATACAAGGATTCTTGTTTTGAATGAACATTAGACCCAGAGGGCGAGACAAGCCATCTTATAAACTGGTGTGTTAGGCAAGCAGTGAGCAATCTGTTCTTTGTTAATCCAACAAAGACTGGAACTAGAGATTCCCTGATATTTCCTGAGAGTAACATCTGGATCTATGTGAACTGGTTTAGTAAATATTTTTGTATATTTCGCATGGTGTCACTTGCATGATGAATAGTTTGAATACCTGCATATATTACATTGCTTCTATAAAACAATTATCTTGATAACTTTGGTAGTGCTTCTACATTCCCTAGGATTTGATACTAATTTAACCCCAAGTAACATTTCATTTTCTTATTTAAGTTATGCCTACCGGTGATGGGAGTCAGTTATAGCTGTATTTCAAAAAGAGGAAACAATATGATATGTGAGCTTTTTTATTTCTGTAAGAGTGGTTTTTGATAGCTTTGAAATGTCTGCTTGTTCTGAAAAGATCATGAGAAAATCAGAGTTACAAATGCTCTTCCTCATTCAGATGTATGTAGAAATGAATCAGAAAATAAGGTGGTGTTTTAGGGGAAAGAAAATGTCTGACTTTTATTGCATACTGTATAATTCCCATAAGTTTCTATTTAAAACTGTCACCATGTTTTGGCTGTTGCTTTTACTCAATTTATTTAAATACGTTTTGACGGTGAATTACTTGTCATTTGACATTTCTGTTCTACGTTATGCTGGAACAATCTGACTGACTTGCAGTCAGGTCAGAAATGGTACAACTTGAAAATAAGAGGTTTCAAAGCCTTTTATTTTTTTCTTCCATGTGTGGAAGTTAAGGTCTTCCTCCCTTAATAAAATATACAATTATCAAATGAAGAGAGCAGCATTCTAGAAAAGAACTGAAGTTTAAATTAAATTTTGAACGTATAAATTTGAAACTTAAGGAAAAAATGAGGTTTGTCTGGTGAATCTAGATGAAGGAGATATGAATGCAAAGGCAGTCTTTGTAATGTGCTTAGCAGACCCAGCAGGAGTCATATTTTCAAAACTCTGGCCCTTACCGCATACACAAAAAATATTTTAAAATAATAGCAACATGAAGTCTGATTCTCACACTGCCCTGTGTAGCCTCAGTGAAATAGAAGATATGCAAGTGGTCTGGAGATGAACCACAAGGAACCAGCCAAAGATCTATCATTTCTTCAATATCATTTTACTGTTGGTTATTTTTCATTGTTGGATAATGATGAAAAGGAGTAAGTGCTATCCAAAGTCTATACTGTTGGCAAGAGCAAACTAATATAGAATTTACGTTCTTATTTTCTACTTTCCTATTTATAAATAGTGGTCTCATCTCTCATAAAAAGATAAAAATTACACACCTCACACCACTTAATGCCATCATAAAACAAGGGTTTATGTAAGTCTTTGAAGCTCAGAGAATTCATAACTTAAATCTGCATTAGTCTTTCAATAACCATGTGTGTTTGTAAGACTGATCTCCAAAATGAGTAAAAATGTTTGAGAAACATTTTATGGTGTGCTGTTGAGCCTACCAGACTGATTTTGGCAGACTCCCAGTCTGAATGCAGACTTCTGTCTTTTGGGGCTTGTTCCCTATCTGGATGACTAAAAGGACATTTATCTCATCAACAATGTAGCATTTTGTGGTATTTCATAAGCCCTAATTTGGTACCATTTACCAAGTCAGGAAACACTCATGTATGACACCCTCGCATCTGGAACCTGCTCATCTCTTTGCACCCAAGTAATTTCATGTATGCTTTACTGCTCACCCTCAACTGTGGAGAGGAAAAATGCATGCAGTGATGTGCACCACCTTGTTCTTAAAAAAAATCCTGTTTACATACAGTAGCAAAGACGAGAAATGTAAATTAAGCTGTTTTGTCATTTCAAATGCAAACAACATTGGGTTAAAGGGAAGGAAATCGGGTGACAGCTTTTTTTTTTTTTTAACTGCAGTTGCCGTACTGAGGTCAGGACTGGTTGAAGAGAGATTTAAAAAATAATTGTGAAAAGTAGTTTTCTTAGCATTATTTGGCTTGAATGTTCTGAAGGCTGATCTTCATGCCTACATTTAATATGCCATTGATTATGCCTGATTTTTTAAGTACAAGAGCCTGGTGGTATGGCAAGAACAGCCAGGAAGTGCAAGTGCTATTTTGTAGAGCGTATTAATGAAGAGATAGGGCATAAAATTGTCTAATTGCATCTTTAGACTTAAATTCTTTAATTTATATGCTGTGCTGCCTTTGGAAATCATTTTGGTCTAGGGGAATGTTTATAAATTGTCTTTTTTTCAGAGTTAAAGAGGCAGAGGAAGTCTGCAGACAGAAAAAGGGAAAATCACTATACAATATAAGACCAAAACATGACTCTGGAATTGTAAGTATAATTGTAGCTATACTTTTACTATTGCTCATTCTGCCTTTTTCTCCTTTTCTTCTATAGACATCTTACTCTTGATATACTTCTTGTTCTGTTTGGCTTTTATTTTTTTAAGAGGTGCTAGATTAAGCAACTTAAATGTTGTCTGTTAATGTTATTCCATAAAAGAGATGTAAAACAAGCAAAAGTAGTGTGTTATTGCTCTATCCTGCCAATATCTGCATCACAGTCTTGGTGAGGGAGCCACCTAGATAGGAGAAAAAACAGTTACAGTCTCCAAGCTTATTCAGCCTCTAATTACTCTTTTCTAAAGTTACAGTATGTAAAGAAGGTTTCAGAATAGCATGCATTTTGCAAATTGGATCACTGTGTCAGGTACTACTAGCTTCTGTTCCGCTGATCTTATTTTCTTTAAAATAGCAGCTCTTGGAAAAGATAATACTGTGCTTTGTCTGTTCTGAAAATAGATGAATAAGTGTAATGATGGTAGTCTTGTCAGTTCATTATTATGAGACTTAGAGGTAGATCTGAACACCAGGATCTTGGTTTATTTGGCACTGCAGAGATGACCTGATGACACTGAAAATTTGACAGAGAAAAGGAATATAAATAAATAATTTCACAAGTTTACTGCAGTTTACTTCAGTTCTGCTTTGAAGGGATATTACTTGTGAATTCAGTTCTAGAGTATGTATAACTTAATGTTAACCTATGCGTTTGTGTGCTTTACACATGTGAATTCATTGTCTTGCTGATTTTTTCATTTTCATATTTATTATTTTTCAGAAAGCCAAGATAAGTATGAAAATCTGACAGAAGAAAAGCAAAAGCCATTGTTACCTGGTTACCAAAACTCAACATGTCTGTGGGTGGGGTGTAAGGGTGAAGGAAACTACATTATTCTGATCATTTGCTTTCTGGACCTTTTGAATTCGCTTTTTGTTTTCTGGAGTTTTCCATGAATCGATGTGTTAATGTACATTCATGAATGAGTGTAAACACTTTAATGGAGTGCCCGGCAATAGACTAGATATTGACTTGAAACACCTTCCCTGTATTCCGTATCTCCTTTACCACTCAAAGATGATATTTTGTAAAGTGTATGGTATACTACAAATAGGCCAAGTCAGCATGCATAAAAATGATATCTGCATCAGTTCTGAACATGCTGAAAATTGCATTAAGTTGAACTTCATAAGAATACTACTTGATAAAGTAAAACGTTTCCATTCCTACAGGCAACATCTGTCTAAAGCAGATACTTCATGACACTGCACTTAGATTAGGGAAAGAAATGTTATTCCTAGTGAATTGTTTGTATCTGTTTCATGTTGGCATATGTAGTTTGTATTTTGAATCGTTAAGTGCTGCTTATACAGTATAATCAATGCTTTCCCAACTTGTTTGGTTGCCCTCCATGGCTAAATATTTGTGGAACAAGATGTTTACTGTAACTATGTTTAAAATCGATAAGGCAACATACTTTTACGACTTTTACTTCATCTTTTGCCAGACAGTGAATGCCAGGTGGTAATGGAGGTCAGAAATCCAGCATTTAAAAAAAAAAAAAGGGGGGGGGAGTCAGGGAGCAAGACAATACAGAAAAGCACAGAAGTACTATAGAGAGAATATGAGAGAGATTTGGCTGTTATAGTTTGTTAACATATAAAGCAGCTAATAATTTTACATGAACTTTAGAAAGCATAGTATAGATTTAACTGCTGATAAGTCAGACAGGCTTTTAGCCACGTGTTCATGACTTCTCTTTTGGAATTAGCTTTACAGTCACTTTAAAACTCCTTTAGAGAGCAGCTAAATATGCACATGGGGACTGACATTTATGAAAAACAGTAGCCAATTCTAGTGACAGACACGGACTACCAACTAACTGACATTAATTTCACACTTAGCATAGTTGCAGGGTTTTCCTCCAAGCTTTCTGTGTCCCTTGCTAGGAGATTAATGATTGAAATCTATGACACAGGCTTTATTTCTATTTGCAATCTAGAATTGATTATATCAGCCTTGATCTATTCAACCAATAACAGCTCTTTCCTCCAGTCATGATTAAATAGCTCCAAAACAATCCACCTGATTGATAACATTCTGCTTTCAAGGCTCGCTTTTCCTGAAAGTGACCAGATTTTGATACCGAGTTGGAGGCACATGCTTCATTCAGCCTTGCTGCCTGAAAGACACTGGAATAAAAAGCAAATGAAGTCTAACCTGCGGGGGTGTGTTATTCCCTGTCTAATCTAGCACATCATCAGACATTCCTACCTGTCCAGAAGCTACTATATTATACAAGTGTCATAAAAGAAGTGTGAAATATGACCTCAGGAATCTGTTATTCTTCACTTATACCAAGCACTAGAAAAGATGTTTTTTTCTTTCACTATGTGAAAAGTAAGTCTCCTGTTGCTGACAAACCTATTTGAAATTCTGTAGTTATAATAATTTCTGTCAGGGATATAAATTACTAAGAATGGAGTTCTAAAACTTTGTGTTAATGGGAGTAACATTACTATCTGGGGGAGTGAGAAGAGATTATTTGTTGTTACAACTAACTTATGGAAAAAAAAAGTCCTTTAAAAAATAAAACTATTTTAATGGCACTGATTCAAATCCATGTTTGTATTTATGTAAACAGTAGTCTTTTCCTCTTAACTTTGCTCCTAAGTGCAAGAATACAGTAGCATGTTTTCATTTGTAGCCTTCCTGTTCCCTTCAGTACCTACAGTATGTATATTATACTAAATGAAATAACAGATCATCTAACAAAGATCACTATGTGCAATACTGTATTTAGTGTTTCTATTTCAATTTTTTTTAGAATGTTAATTTATATGAAAATAAAAGAATAATAACAAAATATTTTCCTTCTCTTTTCACTATCATGCTGTGCTGTAGTTTTAGCAACCATGTACTAAGTGCCACTTCTCATCAGGAAACTAATGTGAAGGGATCAGTGGAAATGGGGCTTTTGGATGCACAGTACCAGTAACTCCTGCTTATGTAGATATAATACCTCTTCCCAAACAGGAATAGTGAGGAACTTTGACATTCTTTACCCTATCACACTGTATCACTCACTTATCGTGCTTGTGCATGCCTCCAGTAGTAGTGCATTAGGCTTAGCGGGTTCAAATACATCTCTTATCTGCTGTGGAGGTGATCTGATACCTGTGAGGAGCCTAACTGTTCTTACTAGAAGTGCACCTGTAATCTGTTTTTATTAGTGCTGCCTATGTCACATGCCTACAAAATTGCTATTATTGCAAAAGTATATGTTCAAAAATATTATTTGCAAATTATGTTTTTTAATATATGTAAAACTGTATATATTGTAATCATATACTCATTTGAGTTGGAAGAGACTTCTGTAGGCCATCTAGTCCAACACCCCTGCAATGAACAGGGACACCTACAGCTACATCAGGTTGCTCAAAGCACCATCCAGCCTGACCCACAGCATGAGGAATCACAATGTAAGTCTCACCATTACTTTTTTTAGTGGCACACAGAACTTTCTCAGAATTTAAGATTAACATTATTTTGTTTGCTTTTAAAAAGTGGAAAGGCCCTTTAGGTTCCTCTCTCATTTACTTGAGTATCAAACATGCTACACTTGCTGAGCCTTTGCTGTCATCATATAACACTCATAGTTGCTTAAATTGCAGCAGCTCAATAAGGACTTCTATACCTAAGCAGCAGATGTAACCTGAGTATGAGAAGAAAGATCCTCCTTTCAAGAGTATCTAAGATTTGTGTTGTTCTGCTTTGCAAATTAAACCTTTCAGAAGGACAGTACTTAGTGACTGTTGTTATGATGCAGCAGTGGTTGGCTGTGTAAAGAACTTCTAAAAGTCAGTTAAGTATTAACCAACAGTGGCACTGGGAATATGACTAGTCACATCTTCTATAGGTTGTCATCTTTTCTTATCTGATTTTTTAAGTGATCAGCTTAAAAATTGAAAGCAGCTATTAATTTCATTGCGAGAAGATATAGCAAGTCTTTGCTATTATTTTCCTGCATACTCTAGGCTAATAAGCAGGGCTCTGTTTATGTCAACTCCCTTATATCAGTTACATAAGTTAAGCCAGTTCTGAACTGCTATGAACATAGTAAGTAAAAACTGACAGAGCTGAATTCTTCTGAAGACAATATGAAATGATCAGTCAAGGAAAAAGATAAAGCCCAACATCCTTCAGGTCAGTACCAATCAAATAGGATTCACATTACAGAATGGGTTTTACAAGCTATTCCCTTGATGATGGCAGATCTGTCTTTATCTGATAAACATTCATCCAACCTACTCGTAAAGGCATCTAAGGGTAAGCTCACTGTCTCAAAAGTGTGCTGTCTTTCTGAGAATAAATAGCCTCTGTTGGATCTAAATTTTTGTTCGTTTGTTTGTTTTTCAGCTGTAGCTGAAATTTAAGCTCTTAGAACCCAAGAGTCTTCATGTGTCACTCATCACAGACCAGGGACTACCAAGTCAGCAGTTCCACAGCAGTAGAACTTAATGTTTGTTGTTCCCCTCTCTTCCCTGAGAGATTGGGTCTGTCTGACCAAGTGCCTCTTCCATCTACCCAGGGTGACTTACCTGCTCCTGGATTGTTTCACAAGAGGGAGTTCATTGGATTACTACATAAACTTCTAGTATGCTTCAGCAGCAAGGCAGGAAGAGGCTGAGAGAGCCAACCAAGCTGGAACACAGACAGAAGTTCAGCTGGGTGCTGGGCAGTGAAGCTACAAGCTAAGTAAAAATGAAGCTAAGTAAAAACACTGCCCAAGAGACAGGCAAAAATGAGAGTGGGCTGCTGGAGGATGTGGCTGCCTGAGCTCATTTTGAACAAAGTGACTGAGGCATTTGAAAGATGGGGCATCTGGCTCATCAGGAGTTGGACTCAGGGATCCTTAGGCATCCGTTCCAAATGGGGTGACTCTATGATTCTAACATCTGAGCAGTGAGCTCTAACCATACTTAGTGAAAGTACAGGGAATTCTCTAAACAACAAAAACAGAAAATAACAACAACAGAATAAACAACTGGCTACTTAAAAAAATATGTATTTCTGCAGAATTGTGAGTGAATTTGGTCAAGAGTTTGGGAGATAAGGAGAGCGGGTTTGTATTCATGTCAGTTACAGTACCAATGAAGGTAGCCCTCCCCCACCCTCACTCACTGTAGTCTATGCACTCCTGTTTCTCTCAATATCCATGACAGATATCTCTTCTGATGGAGGTTCACTTCTCACTGTAAGAAATCCCTTTCCTAACTAGTTTTCTTTTGTGTTTTTGTTTGTTTGTTTTTGCAACAATCTTTTCTTTGGGTTGGAAAACAGCAACAAAGATACTGCTCTACACTTTGAGGTGCGTACACTGTACTGTAATCATTCAAGAGCTGATAGCCAGCGTTCACACTTTACCTATATCTTAACAGACATATTTATTTCCATGTGTAGTTTGGTGACTTTTATGTAAGGATTTACCTACATTTCAAGCAAAATCACTGATGATAGCTGCTCTGAATGTAAATGCCAGAAGTTCAGCCGGTGGTGGAACTTTGGTTCCCTTCTTGTCATTAACCAAAAAAAACAGTGGTAGTGTAGGGGATTAATAGGGAAGTGTGTAGGGTAAAGTAGCTAGGCCTCCCCAAGCTGTCAGGGCAATTCATTTACCTGTCTCATATGGTCAGAAGGAAACTGGAAAACAGACTGATTAAAAAGCAGATGGACACAAGGTGTTGAAGCACAGCCTGTACATCTGGATGCCATATAACCCTAGAGTAGCTTTATTATTTAATCTATAATTTAATAGTAGACCTATAAAATAATTACATTATACTTAAAGTATTTCTTCATTTTTTGTTTTCATTTATAAAACAAGAATTAAATACAGTTTTAACCATTACAAGCTCAACTCAGTTTTTACATAAACATAGCTCCTAGAAGGAACTTTAAGCTGCAGCATAGTCATATTGCAAACTGATGAAAACCCTAGGCAGGGCATAGCTTAAAGATTCTTGCACATTATTCCTAACTGAACTTACCACGATGCTTTTTCTCTCTCTCTCTCATCTAAAATGACTGACTTCTTTTAGTTTGTTTCTTTCATGTGGAGACTGATATCACTGGAGTCATAATACATTAGTTTTCTCCACTTTGCCCCACACCCACACTGACACTATCAAGCCCGGAATGAACACTATCCATTCAGGAGTTGGCATGACACTGTTTTAGTATAGCAATGCCAGCTTCTGAAAAACAACTGTGAGGGGTCTCCCTCTGCACTTCTGAAAGATCACAAAAGAAAACACATAACTGTTCACTTAATAGGGCTAACACACCTGACCAACCTCATCCTGCCCGTGCCAATCCCCATAAACCGCTTGGTGAGCTCTTGTGGAGCTCAGTCCCAAAAGCCTCTTAGAGCAGCCTGTCTCACATAATATGGCACTGAACTCTTGGTTGGCCAGAGTCCTAAACACATTAACCCCTTGAAGTGGCTGCACGTAAGGAATCTGGAAGGAAAGGGTTCCCATAGCAAGCTGTTGTCAGCAGATGCAGATCCTGAACCCTAAAACATGCATTGGGGAGTCAACTTGTCAATTAGTAAGCTTCAGATGATTGAGCATGCATTGGGCTTCAGATTGGGGGAAGGGGCTGGTTTGTTTTTAGACATCTTATGATCTTAAAGCAGCTGGTACTAATACAGATCAGAACTGGAACAAACAGGATACACAGGACATGCTAAACTCCACCAAGTGAATAACAACACAGTATGATCAAAATGAACTGCAAAGTGTTCACCACCATGGATTATGTAGAACCCAAACACTCAGTGGGCCACCAGTGCCACTGACTCTCCTTGCTCATACAACTGTGACCTACTCCCACAGCACTGACTGATGGGTTTGTCCTTTAACATCAACACTTTTTCCTGATTTCCAATCATGGGAGAGATGTCACTTCCAGCACCTGATGATGCTGAACAATAAGGCAGCTTTTGCATTCAGTCCAGCAATGACCAAATTTTGTTCTTTGTGTGACAGTGCTTTTATACCTTAAGTAAGTGAAACACCATTAGTGTTCTCAGCTCCTCTCCAATTACCTTCCACCTTCTCCAGTCTGAGCAGGCATAAATATAAGGTAATAAATGGATGTTGTCCTTTTTGGAGTAAGAAATAGGCACAGATCTAACACATTAATGTACCAAAATCCCGGTTAAAATGCATCCATTTTAAGCCAGGCAGCTGACCTAGCAACCAAGTCTCTTACCACATTTTAATCTCCGACATATTCTGTCACAAGAAAAATATACATGGCTAGGTCTATAATACTTTAAGCAGCTGTTTACTATAGCTAAGTTACAAAACAAACACTTCTGCAGAGACCACATGTTCAGTATATTCCAGCCACAACAGCTTAAGAATCCTCCTTCAGGCTGCTGATGTGATCACAGTGGCTGATCTGATGTTTTGCCCTCTCCCCTTCAGCTCTTATCTGCAGTTCAGACCACAAACTTGGAACAGTTTGTCATTGCACAATAAGAGGTGTCTCACGAAGCCGAGCCTCATCAGAGAGTCTCTTTTTGTATGTTACTCTTTGTAGCTCTCCCTGGTCTGCCTCACCCAGATTTGGGCAGAACCCAGCATATCGTGGTGACAGCAGCAAGATCCGGAACAGCTTAGTAGGAAGGCATCTCATCTGGTGGAGGGGACTGGAGTGTAAGGCAGACGACTTTACTCCACACAGTGGAAACATTTAACGTTGCATTCAGCCAACTGGTCACTTAGATGCACAGTCTCAACTTCAGGAGCCTGCTCCACCCAGTAAGATTCAACTGTCAGATGATACCAGACATAACATGAACCTGATGGTCAAGTGCATAACATAGCCCATTAAATAGCTTTATTCCAGTAGGCACGTAAGAAGGAGCCTTTCCTTGCTGAGAGATGCCTTCCCAAATAAAAATAAACAGGGAAAAAAGAAAAAAACAAACCAAGAAAATAGGCAGTCTGCCCAAGGAGAGGAGATGCAGTGGGACATCAGGAGAACAGCAAACAGCAGCCACACAGCTGTTCTTACATCTTGCCCGAGTTGTTCAGATTCACAGACATGCACCGGCACTGCTTCACCTTCTGAATTTTCTTGAGTCGGAACGGTGGGTCCAGCTCGGGGCACTCCAGCTGCACAGTTGAGGAGGTCACCTTGTGTGGCTTGCAGAAAGCACAGGACTGGAAGGACTCCTCCTCCTTCTTCACATGACGCGGTATGTAGAAAGAGTTGCACTGCCCATAGCAGAAGCGGTTGATGATGGTGCGGCTTATGCAGCCCTCCTCACTGACAGTCTGTCGCAAGGGCTGAGTCTTGCACCAGTCGCTCTTGAGGTACTTCCGTTCGGTGACCACGAGGGCCTCCTGGCTGGAGGCCAGCACCTCCTTATTCAGCTGCTGCCTCCGCTCCGAGTTGTTGCTGCTGCTGTCCTTGTAGGGGGATGGGATTGCCCCCGCCGGGCGGTTCTTCCTGCTGTCTGCTACTCTAGCCAGTGCTGCCATCAAAAAGATGGACACAGCAAATTTCCAAATCATCCTGCAATGGCAATACAAGTAGCTGTTAGAAGAGATGCTTTTTCAAACCACAAAGTGCTGAACTTAACACATGCTTTTAGAAGAAATGGAGACCTTACTGCCTTTGTAATCCCACCACTTTTCTATATATATATATAGATAAATAGATAGATAGATAGATATATCCATATATATAGATATACATGTATATAGATATACATATAAGATATACATATATATATATATATATATATATGTATGTATGTATATTCTAGGATGAGCATTTGTCACAAAGAGGTCAGGCCCTGTTGAAATGCCCCTCTCCTCTTTCCCCTGTAGGAAAGCTAATGCTTTGATCACTGAACCACTGACTTTGCAGAAGTTTCAGCCAGAAAGGTTTCCTTCTTTTCTGTGAAATCCTGGGCCAAACAGCTGGGCAAATTCCTGGCTAGGAAAGGCTCAGCAGACTTCTGCCAACTCAGTGACAGCTCATCTGTGGAGGCTGGGGAAAGGGAAGGGAATAGTATGCTACACAAAGTGAACTCCCATTTGCCTCTTCGGATCTAAAGTTCCAACCAGCCTAGTTCCAGGCAGAAGAGTGAGAGGTGTCCAAAAGTATATTTTTATCATTTTGAATTGCTTCCGGTGTTTGTCGGGGCTTACAACACATACAGCCCTTCATATACTGTCTTTGTGGGAGGCCAAAAACTTGATAGATTTATTCTTCCAACAGGAGGAAACGCTTAAATACAACACAGGGGACTTCATTATTGCAAGGTTTCCTAAGCAAATAGCTTAAAAGTAGGTTTGCAAACATGAGAGAGTTCAGTATTTACTTTAGATGTTAAGGAATAGGTTAGAGCAAAAGCCAGTTGCTAAGCTAAAATAAGCAGCCAATTGGCAAAAGTATTTTTTCCAATAGTTGTCCATGAGAATTTCTTGTTCTGTGGAGCATATCTTAGCAGCTCCTGGATTTTCATCAACAACTTGTTGATTCAGTTTAGTAATGTGTCTAAATGTGCATGTATGACATCAGAGCAAAAGTACTGAATTTCCTCATCAAGCCAATGTTCACAACTCATTTGACAGTTTATTTAATTTTGTTGTCCCAAGAAAGGGAGAGCGGAGTATTTCCAGGGTGCCAGAAGTGAGTGCAGCCCAGAAGCTTTCCATTCAGAGGTTAGGGACACTTCAACTCTTTCTAAAAGTGCTCTACTTACCTTTGTTCTGAAAAGACAGTACTTATGGAACAGTACGTAGATGAAAAGAGTCATCCCTCTTTTCCCAGTATAGTTTCATATCCTTCCAAGTAGTGCTTTTTTTTCCCCTTTAGAATGATGCCAAGAAAACAAATACTATCACACCAATAAATATAGATATATCTAACACTGCAGACATTTGAGATTTTGCATTAGGTAGTCCTAACATAAAAACACATCAGATAAAGACACCAACAGATCAAAAATGCATTTGTGGTGAAATTTCAAGACATCAACAAGGCAGAGCTAATGTATTTAAGCTCTGGATAGATAAAGAGAAGGAAAAGCAGTAGATTAAGTGAGACATCTTTTAGATAATTTTCTAAGTTTATAAGATCTCAAGGTCAGACTTTGACTAAATTTTAAGGGGAGAAGTTGGAAGTGCTGAAGGAAAGTGCTTATCCTAGAGCTGTGAGCGGAAGATGCTCTTATGCAAACATCAAATATCACTAGACTGCATGCTTGAAATGGAAACAAGTGTTTCTAAAACCCAAATAAGTAAATTCATTTCTAAGTATGCCAAGTGCCCACTGACCTCCATGGTAGCCATGGGTTCTTTAAATCAGTGGCCTATTTTTGCACTGCTTAGCATTCAGCATGCAAGTGCAGAAGGTTTGTCCAGATCCTTCAAATGAATCAAGACTGGACTTGGATTTCATCACAGGTATTGTCGCCAAGAGCCCTGGATGTTAACCACTGCAGCCAGGCCAAACTCTAATCGGGTAATTAGTTTCACTTGAATGCAGTGTTCCATGTTTCCTCCCAAACTGTTCTCATGTTATTCTATACTGATGGCTGCTTTTCAGTAGTAGACAAAAAAATGTATGCCCACTGTTTTGTGTTTTAGATAGAAAAGGGAAGAGATGAAACACGAGTTATGAGCCTACATCCCCTAGAAAAAGACATGACAGGATGCTTTACACCAGCATTCCTCAGACAATCTCTTCTACTTCTTTTCTATATGCAGGGACATAAAGTAAATGCTCCAGCTCTACTGTCCTTCAGGGAAAGAGTTCAGTCCTTCTCAGCAGGGATATACCTCCCCAGCTTCATTTATCTTACCCTGACATGGAAGAGAAAGGTATAAATCCAGAGAGATGTCAAAAGAGATGCACACTTCCCCTCACCCTTTTCATAGCCAAACTCTGTCTTACCACTCCCACATTTTCCCATCACAAGATGCAAGTTAAAAGGCAACTTCCTTTGCATGTCAAGGAAGGGTTTGAGCAGAAATCCTACACAGGAATTCTGTAATACTGACAGAGGTAGCAACTTGAAGTTTATAATGCGGAATAATATTATAGTAGCTTTATAATTTCTGAAATAGTTTCATGTAGGCATGGGAAGCCATTCAACAGAATAAATAGGATTTATTCACTAAGTCTATGTTTATAACTAATAAAGCATTATTAATCAAAGCCACTATTGTACAGTTATAAACCAAACTCTGCAGTATACATTAGCAAGAACTTCTACAGACACTCAGGAACACAACGCCTATTTCTGTAATCTATCTCTATCAGATTTGAACCTTCTGATATGTACAGAGAACACATTACTCTGGTTTATACCAGCTAGTCAAACATGCATCCTTTCAGATCATGGAATTTCTAATCACAGGGCTCCCCCTTACTAACCGACAAATCACTCCTTCCTAAACCCTGGTACACAAACTGCTATTCAAGCCAGTAAGGGTGCAAACAAGGTCACCTGATGCCAGAAACACACCATGGACTACATATGTTTTAGGTAATCACATACAAAGAAAAGAGAAACTTCACTGTTCTCAGAGAAACAGAACATTCTGGCACACTCAGCCTGAATGCAAGGCAGCATGCTGAACACTGCCTGTTCACAAACAGAGCAGAAAGAGAAGAAACAAAAACATTCTGGTTTCTGGCAAGGACAGAGCAGTTATGTCTTTCCTCAATATCAAGGAATTATATAGCAGGTGGTCTTAAGAGTTGAAAACTGCTAACGCCAGTTCCCACTGCACTGAGGGACTTCTCACGTCAGAGCTGATGGAAGCTGCTGTGTGATGATTTTCAACTCCTTCAGGAGTTTTTGCCAGCTGCTGCAAGGTCTCTGTTACCCT
>JAPSGF010000039.1:2022890-2050550 GCA_035772895.1 Perdix hodgsoniae
CTGTCATGCTGAAACAGAGCTGAAAGGTACCCAGGAGTCTACAAAATCCTTGGCCAAGGAACCAGGAATGCCAAGACCCAGCTCTGTAATCCAAAGAGGCCAGGGCAGTCAGCTAGGAGGGGAAGACCCATGACTGCTGTGTCTGCCTTCAGCTTTATTTCTTGTTTGTATCCAATTACTGTGTAACATAAAATATCTACTAAGTCAGGCTCCCTCCTGCATACCATCCTTCTGGCCCTATAACTCAATGCATTCTTGAAAACAATCCAGCTCTGGATCAAGACAGGCAGTAGTGTAGCCCTCAAAATAGCCTATAGTTCTGCCATTAGGGTACTTCCTGGGAATTACAGCAATGGCTATGACGTTAGAATTCAAGCACATCATTTTGGAGAAGTCCACCAACAGAACTGGGAGCTATGGTTTCTGAAAGACAAGAGAGGAAGCAATGACAGCACCCATCCATACCAAGTGACTGCTCCAGAGTTTCCTTTAGTGACTTCAATTTCTGAGTTTAGGATGAAGTTTCTGACTAGGAATTCCTGTTTCACAGATTAGCCTGTTTAATTAATCTTCAAATGATAAAAAAGAGAGAGGGATGTAAGCAGAATCAGCAATTGTGAGATCCATTTTCTTGTTTAAGCCTGAAACACCTACAAACCACTCAGCATTATCAGCTTGCCCAAAAGCATCAAGCTCTCTCTCAAGACTGATAGACTGCATAGACCACAGACCAGGACCATAGACCGCAGCAGAACTGGAAGCAAGTTACAAAAAAAAAACAAAACCAAAAAAACAAACAAACAAGCAAAAAACCCTAGAAAATTCCTTGGTTTTAGCAGTGAAGTTCTACCATGTACAAGCAATACTTCTAAAGCATCACTTTTAAGCACCACTGCATGCATCACCAGAGGGCATAACTGTTTCAAAAACAATAATTAAAGCCACTAAAAGGAGAAGTTTGTCCACCCTCACCCTCTAAGAACCTTCTATAGTGATTTGGGAGAAAACAATTGTATTGCATCATAGACCAGGGAGAAAACATTTTACTTAGAATGAGTAAACTCCTCGCAGCCTCACTGGCTGGCTTGGATGGAGATCCTTCCTCCCCTTTATCTTTCCCTCTCCCTCCCACCACCACTTCTCTCCCAGAGAGGCTCAACATAGCTTATGTGCAATAACACAGAGGTGTGAAGGAAATAAGAAGGGTCTGCCCACAAACTGAATTCCTCAGGAATTGTTCTATTCTGACCAGACTCTTGTTTTGTTTCCGAAAGGTGAAGGTGAAGAAGGGTTTCACTGATGCATAGCTGCATTCCTCAGAAGAGGACAGCATTTCCCCTGGAACTTAGGCATTCTTATCAAGACAGTTCCTGAAGATGTTCAACTAAAAAGAGAGCACATAAGTAGATAAAAGAGAAGTACAAGGAACAAAGACACTATGGGACTGGTGACATTAAGATAAAGATAATTAAAAGCAACTCAGGCAGTGTTACTAATTTCGGCTCTCACTATAGATTTTCTACAGATAAGAGTTTTATCTTGGATTTTCTCCGATAAATCTGGGAGATTAGGATTCCTCGTGCGTGCATTCTGATATAAGAGGAATCAAGGATGCAATCAATCACTGTTGTCATATTCAACCACATTTAATGTGTCAGATACATTATTTTTAGGATAGTAGCAATTATAAAGAAAATTTGAAGGTTTGTCTACACTTGGCATTAAATCCAACCATCTAGAACCATATTTTCTTCCTTTACAGTTTGCCCTCTTTCTTATCTACATTTCTACCATCAGGAATCCATGCTTATAACTATGATTTCCTTCCTTCAGGAACTTGGGACAAGCATATTAGAAGTAGGTTTGAATGCAGCTGCTCATTTCATCAGAGTTAAGAGATCACATTACTCTTATGCTCCTTTTTGCACTGACACCTTGCCAGGAAATATATTGATTTAAAGACTGTATTACCAATATGTGATATTAAGTTCTCCACAAGCTGAATCTTCCTGATTTTGCACAGCTTCTAAACCTGGCCTTAAATTTTCTTTCTTTCTTTTTTAATAATAGTATAGTGTTAGAGGAGTTCAGAAAATCTGTCATTTTTTTAAGACAGGACAAGGATCTTGTGAGGACAGCCACTGAAAATTTCATTAGCTGAGATAGCAGATTTTGGCTATTACAGTCAAGATGAGATCTGGAGTTCCAGGAGTCTAAAGAGTGACTAAAAAAAAAAAAAGTACTGCTGAAACCCACCCAGGTATTTTTCTTTGAAATACATTTTCCAATGCTTCTATTTGCGATAAATATCAGTAATTACAAATCATATATATATACAATAATAATAATAAATCACACCTACTCTTAAAATAAAAACACATTAATAAGAAATACAATTCCTAAGGCAATCATTCAACTAGAAGAAAATATTAAGGGAATTAGCTTCTAGTTTTATTTTAAGGGTAAATTTTACCCAGGTATTTAATAGCAGCTAAGTTTCAGTTCCACAACTGCATCAGCATAACTCAGTTTTACACTAGTGGAAAAGTAAAATACAGATGAGAAGAAAAGTGACAATAGTTAAGTCATCCTATAACATTCAGGCAATGAAGCAATGGCATTTTTAAGGCAATATGAATACACAGAATTAAGATGACAGAATACCAAAAGGTAACCAAAGGCTTTTTGGAATATTGTTATGATCGAATCTCCTAAATTTTTATTGCAATTTTAGCTTCAGGAACTTGTGGTTTTAGAGCAAACCACAGTCAAATGTCTGCCTGGTGAGCACATGTGAATTGTCCCAAGCAGAGTGAGATGTCCTACTCAGAAGTGTCTGTGTAGTCGTAAGTACTGGCAGCACATGTAACATGAGGGGAAAAAAGGGGGAGTGAGAGGAGGAAAAAACCCACAAAATAAAACCAGATTTCTGCTTACTGCCCATGAGGTTGATTTTCTTTCTTCCAACCTGGTTTTGGAGAATGCTACACTCAGGGGGTGGGAGGAATAAATAAAACTCCTTGGAGACAAGGAGAATAGCTTTTTGGAAAGCACTGAAAGCTAGCCCTCCTATGAATCTAAAAATGTGCCTATTCATGAGGGAACTAGGTTGAAAAGATACTTTTCAGTGTTCTTCAGCTTTTCAGCATAAGATAAAGAGCCCCACATAGGCAAGTCATTTCTGTCTGGACATGAACATTTTGTCCAGCACGCAATAATAGCCTACATTTAACTTTATTCTTCTGTGCAGAAGGCAGCTGGTACACTCCCATTTGGCAGTGTTTCATTCGGGAGAAAACAGCAGACTTCTGCCCTTGGGAAACTAAAAGCTAAATAGGAAGAGAAGCAGTGGCTTGAGCAAACGTCTTCATCTGTGACCATCCCTCAGCCTTCTGGAAAAGAGACACAAGAATGGGGAAAGTTCAGCACTTACATACAATAGATCATTTCAAAGCTTCCTTGCTGGAGTATCAATACTACAAAAGACTATTTTGCAATGAGTAGTCTCCATTATATTTTCACTGCTCGCATTACAGCAGCAAATCGAACTCTCATCCAAGATCAGAGCTTGACTAAGGAGCACAGCTTCAAAATGTTGGTGAGCAACATATGGTGGAACCAGAATAGAGAACAGAAGGGAATTGAGTTACCAGAGGTCAGAAATTAACTGGGAACAGTTTCTAATGTATTTTAATCACATCTTATTATAACAATACTATTCCTTTAGCTCATCAATCCAGATTTGTTATACTTCGATAAGCATTTACTTAAAAACATTACACCTTTTTATGTTAAAGTGGTTCTATGTGATAGTGTTGGGTGCAGTTTCCCTGAATTCTGAAGAGATACTGGGTTAGGAGTTGACATGTTTTGTATCTTCAAACAGTGCCCTGTTTTCTGAGCACAAAGCTCACTTTCTAGCTCACAATGTGGGACAAAGCCATTAGTCCTCAATATGCACGCATCACTGTATTTGTTCCATTTCAGAGGAAGGCAGCTGGATGAGGTATGTTCTACAAGAAAATTGAGTCCACTACCTTAAAACACCATAAAAGTGCTTATCAGAATTACTATTTGCTTATCCTAATAGAAAAATGTAATTCCTTCTGAAAATCAATAGGTGGCATGTAATCTTGTACATGCAAAACACCACACTAATCAACAAAGTAAAATCTGCTTTTCCAAATTCAGATATTTGCCTTCTGTAAACCTCTCCATGCAAATGTCCTCGGTTTCTGCATTATGATTCTTAAGTAGTTATGCCCACATTTGAAAATCTAGAATAATATTTATGGTCTAATATTTATATTATGAAGCTTAATGAACCAATATCTTATTTGTAGAGTTGAAACACTCAAATGATTCAAGTAAGAATTGTTCTTATCTCAATATACAATGGGCTAGCCCTTCTATAAGGTAGTATGCAAATTCCCATACACAAAAAATTTCAGACATGTATCTCACTACTTTTCAATGCGCAGCTTGTAAGAAACTCTACAGTTCAAAATTTCACAAAGTTCTTCTTTAAAACAGCTTGAAGAGTTTTTCAATTACATTTTTTCTCAGCTTAAATTTGCCTGAAAAAGCCTCAGTTCTGCTAACTAAAACTTATAACAATTCTGAGGACAGAAGAGCTAATGGACAAACAAAACAATTAATAAGCTAATCCAGCCTGTTAGTCCCAGCCAAGTCTATGCCAGGCAAACATAACTAAGTGCCATACCAGAATGATTATTTTCACAGAACAGCATTTTTTCTCCTCAGTGATTCTGAATTTAGAGATTTTTTTTTTCTTTATTCTTTGGTTAATGATCAACACTGAATTACACATCTGACAATTCACCACAATTACAGTTTTTAATCCACCAAATTTCAAACAACTCTGACAACAACGCAGTTTTGAAACTTCTATTGCATTACACTGTGTTTTCTCACAGGGTATACAGGAAGGCATGAAAAGTATTTCAGATGAGGGAGGGGCAGATAAGTCAAACATATCACTGTCTGGTACCCTAAGAGGCACGATTTGGACAGAGGACATTTAAGTTTATTAAGGGGACTGGCAAATCAAACACAACCATAGAAAATCAGAATTGGTGAGCTCTAGTGGTCACATGTAATGCAAGATATATTCAAACAACAATGGGTCATGTCCAAGTTTTTACTGCATTCTCTTGCTCAGAGTGTAAGCTGGCCCAGCAGTTAAGAAAATCTTGTTGTTGCATTACACATGGACAGAAGCCAGGTGAGAACGCATCACTGCTGAAGACCATGTATGGCATTACCATTTGGTTGATCCTGTAATATCTTGGATCCTTTTTGTTCACAAACTTGGGGAGTTATGTTTTCTTGTCTTCCTAAAAACACCAGGCTTCTGCTTGGTTTGTTTTAATGCCTACTTACATTCTGTGGATTAAGCGATGGTCTGTCAGAATCCCTGTTTAACTAAACTACTTTTGTTTCAAATGTTTAACTCAGCTGTGAAGCTATTCACTCAAAGTCTCATGTGAGAAAATTCAGGTACAAGGCTGAAGTTCAACCGAAATTTCTGAGTGCTGAGAAGCACAGGAACCACATGCTCTGATGGCTGTTTGTATATGTCTGTATGCAAGCCCATAAATTATGATGAAGTTTGGAATTCAAAAACCTTAGTATTATATGGCTTCTTGGCTATGGTAGTACATATATCAACTGATGTCCTGGTCCAAGATCCTCAGTACAGAGTCATTCTGATCCTTAGTTTCAAGTTATTCTGTAAGTTAATTAAATGAATTTTCACTTATTCACTACAGCCGATTGATACTTACAAACTGACAATACCATTTACCAAAGATACAGCTGTCAGCTGAACAAAATAAAAATCACATCAGCTGATGCTCAACAACTGCCAGAAGTACAAAAATGTAAGGTGCTATAAAGTCAGAAATACAAATAAAATTGTAATTAGATATGCAACAATAATTTAAGTATTTAACAGTGTTAAGCTTTTAAAATCCATTTTCTAGATACAATGGGAAACATATAGCACATATAGAATGAAAGGACAAACTACAGTTTATTCGTCATTACTGACAATATGCGTTGCTTAACCAGAAGCTGAATTTTTCAGTGAAATTCTGCAGGATGACCTGCACTTCAGGAAAGTTTACATTCAAACACTGGAAACTTACTCTATCCCTCCTACTTCACACAGATGGCAACACATGGCTGTCCCACATCTATGTTCTTGTGGCTTTGATTCATGCACTGCTAAGTGATTCTCCCTCCAACATTGTCCTAAGAATGTAAATATTTGTTCTGTCTGTATTCTGGTTTACAGACTTGGCCCATTATTGAATATGAAGGTTGTAATTCAATCATAGAAGGATCTGTTGCCATGCATAAACTGGGATTTTATATTTTATGACTTAGGCTTTGCAGAGCAGACGTCTTGCTACTCACCTCCCCCTCTCCTTGCCCATGACTGAATTATGGTTCTCTAATTGAAGGCTGGTATTATTCTATTTCTCTTCTTCTACTGAGAGGAAGACCAGAGCTATCGTTCTGAATACACACCAAGCCACAGGAGCCTGGATGAGATACTTTAATGACAAGTCCTCCTACACAGCACATTTGCAGTCTTTCTGCTAATTAATTTGATTTCCTTTGTCTGGACTAACATAACAACAATAAGTTATGCTCATTTAAAGGAGGATTGTCAGCCTTTCAGTTCCCTTCAAATGAGGAAGAAAGAAGAGTCAATAGACTGGAATCTGTGGGAGACTGACTTTGTCCTTGACTACACAACTACCTATGTTTCCCCTTGACCAACACTTTGTCTCCAGGAGAACCTGAGACAGTCCTCTCATCAGAGGAAAGACTATAATCAAAATCAGATATTGCTGGTATGTACGTATCAAGGCAGCCACAGTTACACTGAAGGATTCTGCTATGTACGGCAGTCAGCATCTTTCTTCCTGGCAATCATTTGGCATTTACTGTTCACAGCTCCTGACATCCACAGAGGGCTGAACAAACATAATTAAAAACATACAAGCTGATTTCTTTAGACTTTCTTCATAGAATGAAAGGGGATTCAACAATGTGCCACTGGATAAATAGAACAGAAGCAAAATTAATATTGGGAGATAAAGTAGCAACTCATTATTTGCAAAGAGAGATCTTCATTCAGCAGACTTTACAATGATTGGAACTGTGAAGCCGAACAGATCTCAAAGCTGAGCTATCAGTCAGATACAGGATTTGGGAAATGGAGTGACACATGACAAACAGATGAATTTGGATATGAAAATTCGGTCTTAAATCAAGTGGGCATATCCACTTTTAATACCCGTAAAGAAAAGTGTCAAGGACTCATATATCATCTATGTATAAACGGAATGGAATGAATGCACACATTTCTTAATCATGGCAGAAGAGATGCTCCCTGTGACAGAAGAATAAGAGAGGAAGCCTACAGAGAAAATCCCTAACATCTTCTGCTCACAAACCCAGAGAAAAGTGCCAGAACTCCCCTTCTGTAGACGGCTTCAGGATCATTTCTAACCTTTTAACCAGATATGCATTTATCATTTTGCAGAATCAAATAGGGAAGGATTCCAATTTCTGGATCTACTATCTCAGCGATTTTTTTTTTTTTGGTCAACAGTCACTGAAGACTCTTTACATAAATACAAGCAAAAGATGAAAAGCACATAGATGCTCTTTATTAACTCAAAGTGACCTTGTTTTTTAACTGTGTTTGGCCATAAGCCATTCCTACTGCTTCACAACTGTTAGGTTTGAATATTTTTCCATTACTTTTATCCTAGATCTAACTTAGGCAGCACTTCCTCAGAATCCAGAAGAGAAATATGGCACTTCTACTCACCTACAACAACCTTCTATTACTGCATACAAGGAAAAAGATAACACGACTCCATTCCACATCACTGCTTGATTTCAGAGTTGTGCAAGACAGTTTGGTTGTTCATCGTTTTGCTTTGTTTCTTATTACAAAGCTGTCTTACTACAAAGCATTACAATCTAAATTAGTCATTTAGTGGTGGTCTAAGCGTTTATGTATTTCTTGCTGAAGCAACAAGAGAGAGCAACCAGCTGAAGGGTCAGCATACTACTTGTACTAGTTCTAATACCAGCACAAAACTGTGCCACTTTATTAAACAGTCAGTTGGCTCAGCAACTGAATGCAGTCTGCATCACTTGCCAAGATCCATTTTAGCTGATGAGACAAAATAAGACTGTCCTTAGATAATTCTAGGGAAAATCTGCCTCTTCATAGCTTTGTTTTGGTGAGTAATTCACATAGTCTTAAGTTATTTAGTTCAAAGGTATAAGCAACAATATGAGAATTGCTTTCTCAATCATAAACACAACCTTTTCTACTTTCTCCTATGTTTTCATTAAACAGACTTACCAACAAAACTACGTGTAATATCAGATTAAGAGGACTGGATTCACAAATGGAAGAAAAATATTTTATGATACAATGAACACTAGGCAGGTTGAAAGGCTGTATGTTCATGTTATGCACAATCTGAAGAAAATGTCAAGTTCTGATCCTTGGTTTTCGCTTCTCATCAGCTGAACTACTAGATTCCTGTATCTTCCTTCTTTGCCTTTTGGAGGAGAGAAGTGAAAAAAACCTGGTTTTAAGAGCCTTTTAATGTAAAATTATTAAATTTTCAAAAATGAAGAAGACATGTCACAGAAATAAAATGAAGCATCCTTTTTTGCCTCAGCAATGTTAAAAATCTAAGGAGTCATAAAACGGCTTGGATTGGAAAAGACCCTGAAGACCATCTAGCTCAAAGCCCCCTGCAATGGACAGGATTGCCACTTACTAGATCAGGCTGCCCAGGGCCCTATCAAAGCTGGCTCTGAACACCTCCATCTCCCCAGAGACTTCTGTTCTCCAGGCTGAACAAGACCAGCTTCCTCATCCCTTCTTCATATGAAAGGTGCTCCAGCTCTCAGAGCAACTTTGTGCTCCTCTGGACCCACTCCAACAGCTCCATGTTTTGCTTATGCTAGAGGCCTCAGGCCTGGATGTAGTACTCCAGGTGACACCACCACAAGGGCAGAGAAGAATCACTCTGATTCTCACGAAGTGAACTATAATGCTCAGATGTTTTCAGCCTTAAGATGCTGATATCCTCTTTGTGAGGAAAAAAATAAATAAAATAAAATAATAAAATAAAAATGCTGAAAGAACAGTTTTGATCAACACTTTGGAAATCTTTCACTCCTACTACACAAAGAGGAAAAAAAGAAAGTTTCAACTCTGAATAGTGAAAATTAGCTCACCTTTCTGAACAGTTGCTATCTCAGCAGACAATGTTTTTCTTAAACGACCCTGAGAAGCTCCTAATCAGCACAAAGACCAAGGAACATTAATTGCCACTTGGCAAAACTCTGCTCATTAAAAACAAAGGACAGATGTGTGGGTTTTTTTTTTCTTCCCATCCCCCACTCCCCACTATCAAATTCTTGTTTAATAATGTGAATGACATAAAAGGCTACATGGCTACATGAGAACAAGTTTAGAATTTAATATCTACGAGGGTGATCCTTCTGTTTCATTATGTCGACCCAAAAGGCAAATGGTGATGGTGAGTCAGTAGAGGTTGAACCTCCCCACTGATATTCTGTTACATTTTGTCTCAATGCAGCAGCACCATAGGAATGGTCTGACAAGATGATGCCTGACATAAAAGTGCATATGAAGCAAAGGTGGGACTGAATTCCTCCATGCAGAAAAAAACGGCACCACTGATATTCACTGATGTTTGCAAAATGTTCATGAAGACCAAACAGTGGATGTGAGCACAGTGAGGCATTGGTGCATTTCAGCAGTGGTGACAGTAACAAGCAAGATAAGTCATGCCACATCAAAAAATGAAGAGTGTCTTGATCAGCTCATCCATGCAAATCAGCAGACTGTGACCAGGGAAACTGTGTATGGAGCTGAATATAATCTTCACTAGAAACGATGGTGGCAATACTGAAATATCACAAATGTTGCACCAGGTGGGTCCCACAGATGCTCACACAGGAACAGAAAGAACACTATGTAAGTTTGTTAGGACACACTGAACCAATACAAGGCTGAAGAGACAGTTTTCTGGATCGCATCATTACTGGTGACGAAACATATTGTAACCACTAGAATCTGGAGTCAAAACAGCAGACCCTAATGTAGCCACGTGAATTTCCCATCAAAGAAACATGCAGCACTCAGCAGGTAAAGTGATGAGCATTGTCTTTTAGGATAAGAAAGGGGTGATCCTGCTGGATTTCCTGGAACCCAGACAAACCATCAACTCTGACCTCTACATCACAACACTAAAGTGAAGGCTCGAACTTACAGTCAGACCACTGAAGAAGACAACCTTTCTCTTGCCACACAGTAACACTAGGCCCCATACCAGTTTGAAGACCATGGAGCACACCAACCTTGGTGTCCTACCACACTGATGATATAGTCTGAATTTAACTTTTGACTTTCATGAATTCAGACTGATGAAAGATCGACCGCATGGGCAATGTTTTCCTAGCAACACTGCTATCATAGCAGCTGTGAAAACAGTGGTTCACCTCCATTGGTGCACATTTTTATGAGTGTGGCACTCAGATTCTTGTTCACTGTTTGCAAAAATGCACAGATAATGGTGGTGACTATGTTGAAAAAGAGGGTCTTCTAGCTGCAAATTTACTCTACCAGATAGTGTTATTATGCTGTTTCTATATGTTGTAGTTACCATGAATAGAAATAGGAGGCATTACATTCAGAGCAACCTATGTATATACTTCTTAGAAGGCTTAACGGAAGGACAGTTAAGCTTATCTAAATAGAAAAAAAAAGTGATAATTCATCATACTGTATATTTTAGGCAAAATATTCAATGGTACTGCTTAGCAGAACAGGAAAGACTGCAACACAGGCACATCTGAGTTAACAGAAACAGACATGAGAAGGCAAGCTATTGTGTGAATTTACAGAATTCAGTACAGAAGAGAAAGACTTCATCCAGGTACTGTAGTTTCAGCAACCTCCTCTCTATGACTATTCTCCACCCCATTCAGAAAAAAAAAAATATTTTTTTAAGGCATCTTGCCAAATCCACGGCAAGTCATCTAAAAGCAATCAGAGATGAGATTTGGAGACACTTTAGAAACAGGTGACAGGGACATAACTGTCACTTGAATCAACACAAACAATACAGAATACTCTTGTTCCCACACCTACAAAGCCTCAGTTTTCATCCTGGACTACAGCATCGCTCATACATCCATATACCAGTGCCTCCTTAGGGTGCACAGATGCACTGCTGGCTGCATGGCAAAGCCATCTATTATGATTCACACGGAAGGCAGACAAAGATTAGGTGCCACACAGAAGCTCCCTGGATATTAGGAGTATTTCACATACACTGAGCCAGTATCACCAAGTTGAACAGTATTAACTACTACCAGCCAGAAGGGGCACAGCTACTCACCTTTCCCATAAACAACTTTTTCATAAGATATTCCCCATTTATAAATATAAATTCAGAATCTCAGTACCCACGTGAACAGGAGGTAATACAACTCACATCCCCCATACAGCAAAAAATAATGTGGGGAAGAGCAGAGCACAAAGAGGCATTACCCATACTTTCCGCTAAAGCAGGATTATTAGGTAGAGAATAAAAATAAAACTCCTGGACATAAAGGGATTTAAAACAAGAGAGTACACCACTATTTTTCTGTGATTAATCTGTGTGATACGATGTGTCAAGTCTTGATTTCAGTGCCCTGAGTTTTATCATCTACATATTAAAATAGCCTTTTGAATCCAAATTAAAATAATCACGCATCTAAAGAAAGAAAACCTATGTCTTCTCTTTTAATTCAACATTCTGATAAGAATAATGCAGCATGTGGGTTCAAATACATGTGCCATCTACATACGTACACACCGTGGAACAGCAGTGGAACTTTCAGGTAAAGTACCAAAGCAGAGAAAACCCTGTGTCTGACCTTGAGAAATAACCAAAACAGCAATTAATGTCAGCTGGATATATTTCAAACTGTAACCCATGGCCCTCTGAGATAAACCTTAAGTCATCTCTTGCAGTCATCCCATCCAGATAGGTGTAGTTTAATTAAGTTAAACTGTGAGCCGCAGTCCTTTGCCCCGGGCCCCGCCTCCACCACCTCCCCTGCACCTTATCCTGCCTGCTGCAAAAGTGTGTGCATGCACACAGTCCTCAGTCATTCTGTGCCAGCACTAACAACCAGGCAGCCACACAGTCAGCAAGATGAACTGGCTGATCCACCTGAATGCTATATTTTCTGTTTTGCCAACCAGCCTGCAAGATCAGTAGTACCACTGAGCCTCTGTGCCAGCATGGGGCTGCTCTGCCCTGTCAGTCCCAGCCCACAGGCAGGCTGCCTTCATCCAGCCGCCACACCACACCCTGATACTGCTTCCTACTGGGGCCTGGGAATGCTGTCACCCAATTTACCTGTTTCAGGGTGGAGGAGGCTAATGTAACTGGGAGGGTGTGGCTGATAAAGGTGCTGCTGACTGATGGAATGGCAAGCTTTTGCTGTCTGTATGGGATGCATGGTCTTTATGTACAAATGGCCCACTGTTAGGACTAGGGCCTGCACCACAGCAGTGAGAGGAAATAAAATAACAGTAATAGCTATAGAATGTGAAGGTTATATCACCTTCTACATGGACATCACAGAATCACAGAATGGCCTGGACTGGAAGGGACTCAAGGATCATGAATCTCCAACCCGCCTGCCACAGGCAGGGCCACCAACCTCCACATTCAGTACTTGACCAGGCTGCCCAGGGCCCCATCCAAACTGGCTTTGAACACCTCCAGGGACGGGGCATCAACCACCTCTTTGGGCAGCCTGTTCCAGCACCTCACCACTCTCATAGTAAAGGACTTCCCCCTGATATCCAACTTAAATCTTCCCTCCCTCAACTTGAAACCATTTCCCCTTGTCCTGCTGTTACCCACCCTTTCAAAGACTTGACTTCCCTCCTGCTTGTAGTCTCCCTTTATGTACTGAAAGGCTGCAATGAGGTCACTCTGCAGCATTCAGCTGCCTCACTGGAGATAACTTAGCACCATTCCAGATTCTGGAGGTGCTTGTATAGGCTGCTGCATCAGAGAGTCCCTATGACAGATGCACAGCCATCCACAGTGTCCACTCAAAACCAGCTGAGAAAGGCAGGGTATTCAAACAGGAACAGGGCTCAGTTGCTGAAGTAACCAGCTCTCTGCCAGTTCATCATTCTGCTTTAAAGCAGAATTTTTTCAGTGTCTTAAATACTACAGCTTTTATTTAAAATTGTATTTCTAGAAGAGGGGTACATCATTTATCTCACCTCCTCAGTAGATATGGTATTCTTAAAAAGAGGATCTTTTATCTTATCTTGAAAATAAGCTACACAATTGTGATGCAAAATTAAATATTAAAGGTGAAAGAAGCAACATAAAAGTGTAGTCTATCTGCTGCATTCTCCTTTCTTACCTTAGAGCCTTGCTTTATAAGTTGAAAGGTTTCTTCCACCAAGACTTCGGGGTTTAAGTGAATTTGAATGCAGACACTTGCCCAACTTTCCTTTCAGAATAGAGTACTGGAGCCACAACAGAAGTTGAACAACTTGTTCTGGTTGTTGAATTCACATGGATTTTTGCCGTTGTTGGGCAAAGGTATAAGTTGTGCATTCTTATGACGTAGAAAGATACAGAATTATGATACTAATGCATGAACAAGGAGACGAGTTTTCCAGGAGCATTCATTCAGCAGAAGACTGAAACAGCATCTTACCAGTCAGCTTCTAAAATGAAGCTTTCAATGCCAAAGGGCATCAGCCTGTATTTCCCTCTTAGTCAAAACGTACATAAACTACAGGCTATCCAAAGGGCATGGAACCTGCATATTAAGCTTCTCCCTTACTACCAAACTAATGCATTTTGATTCTCCAAAAATCCAGAGAATTTTGGGTACAACACAGGTTAATGTTTTCCCATTAAAAACAGTTGTAGGTAAGCAGAAATATATTTACATGTACAAGGGCTAATCTCTCATACAGGTATGAGCTCTGTGAGCTAGTAATTCTAGTAATTAGAACTCTGATTACGAGAGTACAGCTTTAAACTAACACATTATAAGTTAAGAAAACAATTAATACATTTCCTGTATCCAGATCCAAAAGGCTGTTAAAGGAAGCAGCCATTAGAAGAAAAGTTTAATAGCATATCCTGTACAATAGCAAGTCAAAAGCCATCAGGGAACACACCCTATCCACTTGTAATTAAAACTGAGATGAAAATTATATCATGGCTGAATAAATCCCTACTTCTGAATACATGACATTTAAATGGAAAACGCTGTCTATCATCTCATATTTTCAGCTCTTATTTTTCATCAGTTGTCTCAAGTAGTATTTATTCCATTTAAACAAAGACTTAGTTTCTGTAGTTTACTGACAGTCTGCTGCAGTTTCCATATATACACTCCAAACTATATGTTGCTTCTACATGCACTGATACCTCTCATAGTGGTGGTCTCACAATAACCAGTGTGTTCCAACATGTCCCACATGAGGACAAGAGACTTCTCATTACATGGAAGCTTAAAAAAAAATCCAAAAGTAGAAGACAGCCTAATTTATATGCAAATCTTGGGGGGGGGGGGGGGGGGGGCAAGGAGAGTCAAATCTATACTCATTATGTTCTGAAAACATAAAGGACAAAGGTCAAAGTTCTGGCTTTGGACTTGAAAATATGGCTCCACAAGTTCACAGGTTACATACATAAAGTGACAGGTTATGTTCCAGTGATTCTATGATTCAGTAAAGCCATGAATATTTCTAGGGGCAGGGCAGGGAAGATAACTTGCATCATCTATATACACGGAAAAAAAACAATGTGGAAAGAGTGCAAAAATTTGGGACCTTTAATACAAAGAAGCAAAGACCAAAGAAGTGCTGTTAATACTTCCCAAATGCACAGAACTGCAGAACAGAACAATCTTTTTTTACCTTTTTTTTTTTTTTGCATACAAACACTACAGCACCAGCAAATAATATTTAAAAAAAATACTCCCATTAACAAGCCTAAAAATATATACATAGTGAGGCACTGGAGTAGGTATGTCAAAGTTTGTATACTTATCAGAATTAGATGAAATGAGTCTTACCTAGCAGAATATGATCCAGATGACATCTCAGAGTCACTTTAATTCCCTTTTAAGCGAGTAAATAAATAAATATAAAATACAGTTACCGTGATCCAAACAACCAATTTTTAACAGATTTTTGCCTAGTTTTCTTTTATTTCTCTTTTCTAATCTTCTTAACCTTTTCAGTTTCTTAGTAGCTATCACAAAAACATTGTTTTTTTTACAGTACCCATATACAAAGCTAGCCATATGTTTAATACATTAAAGTCCGCTAACTGTGAAATTACCAAGTTTATAATGCAGATACTATCAGATATTTTCAGAATTCAAGAATTGTTTTTTTTTGTTGTAGGCAAAATATTTTTGACATTTCTGTTGTCAATAGAGGCCAAGATTCAAGACTCTGGAAAACATCTTGCTATTTAGAGGGCATGTAGCCTAGATTATTTGTTGTGGAAGGAGACTTTAATTTATAAAACACTATAAAATAAGTATTTAAAGCTTCATTATTTATAAAATACACACACACTTTCACATAGAAGATGTTAATGTACTTCAATGCATTCAGAGGAGCCAATGAAGGGGCTGACATAGCATAACAGAGCTGGAGGGCACCATCACTGAGGAGAGGCTGCAGACATTGGGATTGTCCAGCCTGGAAAAAAGAAGGCTGAGAGGTGACCTCATTGCTCCCTACAACTTCCTGCGCAAGGGAAATTGGCCTCTTTTGAAGTGAAAAGGTGGTCAAACACTGGAAGAGGCATGCTACAGAGGTGGCCATAATAGCCCATGACTGCCAGTGTTCAGGAGGCATTTGGAGGATAATGCCCTTAATAATACATACTATATTTTGGTTACCTTTGGAGTGGTCAGTCAGCTGAACTATGTAATCTTAGAAGATCTCTTCCAAATGAACTCTACTTATCTTTGTAGCCAGATTTCAAGACAGAAAAGTCAAAACTGATTAACAATTAGGTGTGGATACATGATACCACATCAACAGGACAACAGAAGTACCTAGCAAGTACCTGGGGGCATGGCTAGGCACTGTGATGGCACCGTGGCAGCTTCTCGAATATTACATACTGATCTCAATCCTGCGCTTTAAACAAGTCATGTCTGATGGTGACCAGTCAGCTACTGCTCCTTACTTAAAGCCTGAATGCTGTTGCTGTGTATGTCTAGTATATACGTCTAGTATCAGTGGTCTGGGGGCCCTAGTTACCATTGCCCACCAATTAGGGCACAAGTAATTTGGCCAACATGTGCAGTCTGATGTAGGAACATGTGGTCTACAAGGCACAGAAAGCTTTTTCCCTAAGCCATTTGATATGCAATCCCTTTCAAGAGCACTTTTGCAACTCTTATCTGTTCTCAAATGTTGATGATACAGGCATTAAATAATAAACTGAAGTATGCTGGTATCCAAAATCCAGACAGGGATATGGACACAACCATCTTCTCAGAGATGTGAGGCAAACACACAGAATTTTATACAGCCCAAAACATCTGTATTGTCCTAAGAGCAAACACCCAAATTCCTCTCTATTTGTAATACTCATAATTAAAAGGTGTGGAATAGTTTGTCAACTGTTGTCATCATAAAGCTATAATATTTGCCCTATAATCACAGCAATACCATATGAAGATGTATCTAATGTTCAACCCTTCCTTTCCCACAAAACCTAACAATTATATAAAGCAAACTGTTCTCAGATAGAAACTAAACACACACTGGAATCACAGTTCCGTTTCCCATCTGCCTTGTTTAACCTTCCAAAATTGACATAAGTTTAGAAATTTAATTTATTCATTTCATCTAATTCCCTAAAATTAGTCTACAAAGTAGAGGCATCTCTTCAGTGTTTTCTGTGAAAGGAACTGCTCCTCTACCCAGTTATGTTAGAGTATTTCTGAATAAGTTGAAGTGGTAGGATGATATTGCATTATGAGTTTCCCTAAAAGCCAGAAAGATCATTCATCTATGTACAACTTCCAACAAATAAAAGCTGTTCTTTCCTAATTGTTGTTCAAATCTTCTAACTAGAGCTGTTTCTTCAAGAAAACAGTTGCTTTTGTACATGTTTACACCAGTCTTACAATATATTCTTATTACTTCAAGCAAAACAATGATCAAGTGGATATATATGTTCACAATCTAAAAAGAAGCACATCTCTAATGGTGAAGGTACTGAGACAAAGGGAAAGCTTAATACAAGATAGAATTCTGAAACAGGTTAGTACAATATTGCATAACTACTCTGCTAAGCTATAGAGTGTAAGATGAAAGTCTTCATGAAGTACTGCAGCATTCGCTACCAACAAGACCCCACCATTTCTCTTTGCTGTGCCCAATAATTCGAGGAATAAGAGAAAGGAAGAAAAAAGGGAGGATTATTTGAAAGTATTTACTTACAAATTGTTTCAGAGTATTTATATGACAAATATTGACTTCATTAAAGTAAGTGGAAAAAGTAATATTTTATTCCAATGGAGCCAATGATTTTTCTTCATGGGAGTGTCAGTACAGAGACTTTCAGAGACTTTCAAATTTACTATACACAGCCATTTAGACCAGTCAAGAAACTGCCTTCAGGTCACTCAAGAAAGAAATCACCATTAAAAATGCACTATCACTTTCAAGTAACAGATGATTACAGAGAAATTGTTGCAATGGAAAGCAGGTGAAATACATATTTTATATATTTATTTATTACTTGATATATATTATATATTTAAATATTATATATTTTATTTTGTTTCAAACGACTCCCTTTTAACTTTATATATATATATATATATATAAACAACTTATATATAAAATATGTAACTTTTATTTATATATACAGTTTACCAAGGAGCAGTTTGAAACAATACATTCACAACGTTTATGTTGTTGTTATCTTCTGATTATAGTACAAACTATTTTTCAGTTCTACTCAGCACAGTTCTACTCAGCATTAAATTTCTTCCTTAATTTTTCATATATTCGAAATTGTATTTTAATTAATCAAACTTGATTTGTCTGAACAAGTGAAAAACAAACAAAAAAAAAAAAACCAAGAGAAAAGAAAACTCAATGAATACCTGTTTCCTGTCTAGTGTAATATTCTGAATAAATCTAGCATAGTTAGCCCTAATCTAGGCTACAGTGCTCCTCACATATACAAGGGCACTGGCAGCTGAACAGGTTCTATAAACAAGAGCTAAAAAGTTACTTCACTAACTACTGGCCTTTTTTTAAATACATGCAGGCTGGCAAAATTCTAGAAGTCCTATTACATGAGCCAATGTTAACCTCAACTTTTCTGTACCTTGGTTTTGTGATTTAGATTTATACATCCAAGAATGGTTCTGATTCTTATTATAATACTTTATAAGAATTTTGAGTCTACAATAACTAAATATCAACACTCCAAGCCAAATAGCTCCTAGTGTTATCTTATCTTTCACAATCTTAGTTACTGAGATCTATTAAGAACTTAGTGGAAGACCATTCGGACTGAAGAACGGGGAGAAAGATCTGTAACACAAAAGAGGGGAAAAATGTAGGGGCAAGGACCTCCTCCTACATACTCCGCCATCCAGTCTCCAAAGATATTCATGCTATTTTTCCTCTTGTTAGCTTTTTCAGACTCTCAAAGCATCAATCTACCTGCTTATCACAAGCTCCACTTATTTTTTAAAAAATATACTCTACACAAAAGTATCACCAGCTCCACATTTTATCACTCACGAAGTTCAAGTGAATTCCATACTGCCATGTATCTGCACACTTCGGTCGTTTGGAGTTTTCTTTGGTCAACTTCCTTTTCTCCTCCTCACACCAGTGCTATAGAAGAACATGAAACCATGCATTCCTTCTGAGTGCAATTAAATTGTACTAAAACAATCAACATTAACAACTAGCTTGCTGCCATCTTCCACCAGTGTTATGTTCCATGCTGACCAATACCTGATTGACTATATAACTGGCTACATGTGGTACAACTGCCATGTTATCTAAAACACTAAAGTACAGTCAGAATCACTCTATACCTCACTGATTTCCACCACTTATTTCAACCAAGTTAAGATCTTATCTATCTGTTTACTTTAGAGACATTAGTCCTTAAGTCATTAGGATCAGTTTCGGCAACAATGACAAACAACAATCTATTTTTTGGAAGCTAATGGTAACTTTCCCACAATGTGTGCATTAATTGTAGGGTTCTTAACAGTTTGTTGTTTGGTACAGTTTCCTGTCTGGGAGGACCAAGTTACTGCCAATAGGCTGTTCCAGGCATATAGTAAGCAAAGAACTTCTGTTCCTATCTCTTCTTATACAATGCTAAGATGGTGTCAAAGAAGAATTCACTGTCATCTAGCTTTGCATGCACAATTTCGTACTGGATTTTGTCCTTGTAAAATTAGAAGTTACACAGCAGTTTGTCATCTTGTACTCAAATTGTGGTGTCTGTGATCACTATTTGAAAAAGCCCCAAATTACCTAGGAAAGCAGTCTCTGAAAGGCTCACTGGCTTCGAACTGTGCATTCTGGCACTGGCACCTCAGACGTGAGGGCTTAAATGCAGGTTGGGGGAGGGGGTAAAATGTGTCTAGCTGTACTCTGGATCTGATTACATCTTCTTATAGCTCTGAGGATTTTATCACCTTTAGTTCCAGAGTGTAACTTAACCTGTGCATTCAACCCTCATAGTGATCCTCCCTAGCCTTCAGTTGCACCTTTTTCCTTGCAGAAAGAAAATCTCAGCATGTGCATCTAAAAACGGGAGCATTAAGAAGTGTACTGGAGCATTTTTCAATCTATCACCTGTTTTTCTTCCTCAACACTTTCCTCAGTTATCACTCTCGTGCTTTTCTGCAAGGCCAATCAAGCTCAGCTTAATCTATCTTCACAGCTTCACATACAGACTGAGGACCCTGCAAAATTCTTAATCATCTTCATAATGGTGAGCAGAAAACAGCTTACGTATTCCAAGATACAGAATTAAGGTGAACTGCACAACATTAAACACAGGTTCATGGTTCCACATTCCCAAACTAGTAACTACACATTGTTATTTGTAGACTCATTTGACCTTCATTATAAGTCAGTCTTCTGCATACTGAGAATAGGTGGAAGTAAAGAAGGCAAAGACTACTTTTATCCTCCACATATCTAAGCAGTGCCAGAGGTACCAGATACATTTAGATTCTTCATAAGTTACTCAGAGACTACGCTGAAGTATCAAAAATAAAAGCAAAGGGTTCCTTTCTTTAATAACTTATGCATGTGCCAAAGTTTTATTACACTTCAGAGACATGCAAGGTTTGCCTAACAAGCACACTCTGGGTAAAGAGTAAGCTGATACAAGAAGGTGATCCAGAGAGAGAGAGGGAGAGAGAGGGAGGTAATGTTGTAGTTACTTTTGATTCATGATTTTCTGAGTAGGGCAAATCCTAGGAGTAAAAACAATGACAAGGAATGTGACTGAGTACTTAATATTTCTTTCCCCCTATGCCCAGCATGTCCTGGAGAGAAGACCAACAAACAGGAGCAAGGAAAAGCTACAAATGTACAACCTTCCACTTTGCAGACATCAATTATTGCTCTTTTAAGAGCAGAATCAAAGGCACGCCCAAACTTGTCTTTTTCCATTTTCCCTTTCCCATTTCTTCTACAGATCTCTAACTACAACTTTGCATTAGGGAAATACTGAATGTTGGAAGACAGTTTGGAAAGATACTACTGCCTCAATGTACCATGAAGATGACTAAATAGCGACAAAGAAAATCATCCCTCAAAGTCAATAGCAAAGAAGTAATTTTATCTGTTAAGAATTAACATGCAATGAATACTGGCAAAGTTTACTCTGCAAAATCTGTTAACAGTTAGATGTGATTTCCCTCACATATGCTAACTGAGGAAGCCTACAGAGGAGTAGATCCCATTAGACTCCTTTATTAAGAGCCTTAACAACAGCAAGTAGCATGTGTAAACTCCTAGAAAAGGATTATATCCTAAGAGATTGTTAGCTTGCAGTCAGACATCTTACAATAAAGACACAATTTGAAAGTATTTCTCAGTAACCTTTTTCATTTTCCATGAAGAATATTTGAAATGACCAGTGAATAAGTGAGAGAAGAACAGTTTGTAATGCATTCAAAAAATCCCAAAGGTTATTCTAAAAAAAAAACCAACAACACCCATTCAGAAGCCATGAACAATTTTAGCTTATGGTTAAAGCTGACAGACCACTGAAAAGCTCACCCTACTTTTCACTTCTGTCATTATTTGCATTTTTCATTTTTACCTGTTATCCAAAGGCATGTTTGGATTTTTTTCTTAAACATACTTTCAAATACACAAATGCATTTCCATTTTCTGCTATAATATCTGTCCCAAGCACTCTGTAAAAAGAGCTTATGATGTTTTAAAAGTTCTATTTCATTAAACGAAATCAAGAATCTTGATAAAATGTGCAAGCTATGGCTGTATATCCTGAAAACTATGCTGAAAGTATACGTCCCTTAAATTTTCCCATCTCTTTGAATAAATAGATCCTCTGAGGTTTCCCAGAGTAGATATATTTTGGATTACTTGGCTATCCAAAGAATGTTTTTGCTGCTCTGTGCCATTAGAGCTGGAAGTGCATTTATCTTGCTATAAATAAGGTGACTCTTAAAGAATGAAGTTCAGAAGTGTTAATTTCAACTCTTTAGTGAAGACATCTTAGATAGGCTAACTCCCCATCTCAAACTGGTCTACTTTCACTCAAATTTGAAATGAATTCTGGCCCTCATAACATATGCTAGTTTGAAAAAGAAAAAAAAAAAAAAAAAAGAAAAGCAGGAAAACTGGTAAAATAACAGAATGATTATACAATGAGCTTTGTTATAAAAGGGGTTTACAGAGTTTCCATTTTTATGTGATGTCAACTGAGAGCTATATCCAAAATCACAGAAAAAGTATAACTTGTTTCAAAGCAATGCATGTATGGAATTGCTATGTTAATCAGAAGCAAATCCACTCCATCTTATTACGTACATGTCTAGGGTTAGACATACTCATTAAAAAACTAAAAGTGCAGAGAGAAAAATGCAGTGGTAATTAACTGTAGATTCATACTTTAACTACAGTAAGTCAGAGGCAGACGGTGGTGGTATCGCAGTAGAGGCTGAAGCTTCCCACCAAAATTCCATTACATGCCATTTGACATGAAAGTGTATATGAAACA
The DNA here is from genome assembly GCA_035772895.1 of Perdix hodgsoniae. Classification (NCBI taxonomy): domain Eukaryota; kingdom Metazoa; phylum Chordata; class Aves; order Galliformes; family Phasianidae; genus Perdix; species Perdix hodgsoniae. The sequence continues at coordinate 2,045,306 of JAPSGF010000039.1, forward strand.
AAAGTGTGCCACTGAACTCCTCCATGTGGAAAAAGTCTCACCCACTGATATTCACTGACACTTGAACGTTTATGGAGACGGAACAGGGGATGTGAGCACAGTGAGGAGGTGGGCAGTGTGTTTTAGTAGTGGCAACAGCAGTGTGAAAGACAAGCCACATTCCAGAGGCTGAAGCAACTGTCACACCAAAAATGAAGAGCATCTCAATCAGTTCATCAGGGTAAACCAGCAGATTACAATGAGGGAACTGTGGACAGAGCTGAATATCAGCTTAAATGCACTGGAAACAATGATGGGATATTGGAATATCACAAAATTTGCATCAAGTTGGTCCCATGATTGTTCAGGCAGAAACAAAATGAACACTGTATGTTAAGTTCATCAGGATCTACTGATCCAAAATGAGACTGAAGGTGATAGTTTCTTGGATGCAGCATCTTTTTCTTGCAACAAAATAACGCCAGGCCCCATATTAACTTGAAGGCCATGGAGCACAGACCTTGTCTGGACTGTCCTACTGTATCTGCCTATATTCTGAATTTGACACCTTCTGTTTTCCATCCATTCAAGCTGATGAAAAATGACATGCATGAGCAACACCTACCTAGCAGCAGTGCCAGCACAGCAGCTATGAAACTGACTCACTTCTGCTGGTGCAGACTTTTACAAGCACAGCATGCAAACTATCACTGGTCCTCCACTGGTGAAAATGTATAGCTAATGGTGGTGACTATGCTGAAAAAGATGTTTTGTAGCTGAGAATTTGCTCAGTGTATTGTGCTCTGTTGTAGTTTCAATGCAAATAAATAGGAAGCACTGCTTTCAGAGCATCCTATGTATATCACACAGTAATAAACAGTATGTAATAGAAGTATCCTAGTCTTTTTTCTTTTTTTTTTTTTTTAAATCTTGCCAATTACTGTAACAGTTTTTACAACTTGTAAAGTGTAAAGTGATCCATAAAAACTCTATTCAAGGCAATGACAGCATTACGCTTTATTATTCAGAAAATCTGGAAACACTGAGCTGCATCTTCATTAGCATAATTAAAGATCTTCCTTATTTACCAAGTGAACCTTGACTACAAACTAGACTACTAATGGCACCCAGCCACAGAAAGTTTCTGCACTTATTAACAATGTCAGTGAGAGGACAAAAAGTGTTTTAAACACTCATGTCAGCATTTTCAGTACAGTTTATAAGCTACTTTCGTACAGATTTTAAGTGTACTACTTTTGCATACCGTGCTAGGTGTCATGAAGTCTGTAACAGAACTAAGACACAACCAAGTACTTAGGAGTAGAGCCAAGGAGAGAATGACCCTTTCAAGACAAGTTTAGACTCATGCCCAGATAAACTGATACCACAGGCTTAGCCATAGACATCATAACAAGGAAGCAATGCTCCCTGGACCATTTATGCTTTTAAGAGGCTATTAGGTGTTGCCAACTCAGAAAATTCAGTCACGCTGAAAGCAAAAGTCCATCACAGAAGATTTGGGAAAGGCTTACAATTAGTCAGAAGACAGTATTATTTAAAAGCAAAATTGAGGTGTGACTCTCACCCTGAGTGTGAGAGTGAATTTTAATGACATAAATGAGAAATGGTAAAATAAGCCAGTTTTCAATTGTAGTCAGCACTTGGGGGGGAAAAAAAAAAATCTCATCTGGGGCACTCCATAACAAAAGTGTCATATATTGCAGTTCATTTTTATTGAGAAACTAAGCATCTCTTTAAGTAATACAAATCCATCCATTCATATTCAATATGAAAATTTAAAAAGTATTTTTAAGGCATTTTTTGTGCTATCCTGTAAGTAGAAAAGAAAAAGACACAATAAATACAATGAAAAATTTATCTCATAATTCTCAACAAATAAAACTAAAATTCAGTCTGTGGGAAAAGTACAAGTACTGCATTAGCACCGCAAGAACACTGTTTTTACACATTCAGAAAAGGAAACACCTTAAGTCAATCACGCTTGATTGCTACTATACAGTTATTTATGAGTAAATAAAGCTTGCAACGGAGCGGGGAGGTGAACTAGCAACTTGTCACAGCTTTGAGTTACAAGATGTATACAACAGAGCAAACTGCAAGCAGTCCTGTTGTAGCCTATCAATGCAGATGAAGCTAAGCAGAAGACCTTAAATAGGCAATGTTCTGTTCGAACAATGATAAAACAAGATCAAGATTTCTTCAGCCTTCAGGCAAAGTTGCCCAGGACAGATCAAAAGAACTCAGTCTCCCACCGTCTGAAGCACAAACTGCCAGCAGAGTAAGGTAAACAATATTATCTTCCTGAGACAAGAACCTTTGTTTACAGACTTCTCAGCCATAAGCTTGCTGTGCATAGAATCTGAGTGGATTAGGCTGGACAGGACGTTAAAGACCACCAGCCTTCCTGCCTCTAAGTTCTTCTTCCAGTCTGTATTTGTACCTTGGATAGCCTCAACCCAAGTGCAGCACTTTGCACGTGGCCTTGTTAAATCTCATTAGATTCTTCTGTGCCTGCTTTTCAAGTGTGCTCACCTCCCTCTGGATCATGTCCCTCCCTCTGATTGCATCAGCTGTACCACTCAGCTTGGTGTCACCACCACACTTGCTATCTATGTCATTGATAAAGATGTTGAAGAGCAATGGTCCCAAGACAGACCCCTGGGAAATACCACTTGGTCCAGCCTCCACCTGGACACAGAGTCAATGACTACAACCCTCTAGCTAAAACCAACTCTTTATCTACCTAACAGTCCTTCAAACCTGTTTACATCCAATTTAGAGATAAAGATGCAGTGCAGGACCACATCAAAGGCCTTGCACAAGTCCAAGCATACAACATCAGTGGCCCATCACTTGTCCACTGATGTTGTCACTCCATCACAGAAGGCTACTAGGCTAGTCAGGTATGAGCTGCCCTTAGTGAAGCTGTACTGGCTATCTCAGATCACCTCCACATCTCCGAAGTGTCTTAACGTCTCTTCCAGGAGGACCAGCTCTGTGATCTTCCCAGGCACAGAGGTGAGGCTCACTGGCCTGTAGCTCTCCAGGTCTTCCTTTCTACTTTTTTTGAATAGGGAAATGATGTTTTCCTTTTTCCAGTCACCAGGGACTTTGCCTGACAGCCACATTTTTAATATATGATGGAGAGCAGCTTAGTTCTTCTGTCAGAATTAAGCAGCTAAAATCAAGGGGAAAATGCCTGTTGTTGGCTCTTTCAGAGGTTCTCCAACACTCTAGACTGTGTCATGGCCATCACTACCACAGGCAGGAATGGATCATGAAAGAAATAGCAATTCCACATATCTTTAAAGATAATTTTGGATGAGATAGGAACGAACATGGGAGAAATGAAACTATTCTCCGCTAGCACAAATGTGCTGAGCAGAATAAAAAAGATCTCTTCAGAATATAATATCTGGGAGCAGATTAGCTGCTCACAGTACTCACTGTATGAGTGGGAGAAATAGGTATTTGTCAGTAACATAATGGATAGTATACAAACCCATAAATTTCATATAAAAAAAAACCACCTTCTTTTTCATACTCTTTTCTAATAAATTTTAAAGAGTATATTAGAAATAATAAACTCATTTCCGTAAGTGTCTACTTATTGAACAGTTTTATTACCATACACAGCATGAACAGCTCACAGCAGCAGCTTCCAAAACCAACAGTTAATCCATTCTGTATTTCCTACACATTCCCTGTATTTGTCAGGAATAGTCCACTGGCCTTTCTTGGTTTTCAGAAGTATAAAGTAAGTAGTTGCCCACATTTGCAAGATACCCATCACTTTGGAGGCGATTATAATATTTACTATGGTAGCTTATGCATCATCATCACTACTGCATATTCCCCTCCAATCTTAATATTTCCTAAAAAATTCACTGTATGTCACTCATAGCAAAATTACTTCATTCTGTTTTACTGATACGCAGCATTTGTGTATCTTTCTGTGTAAAAAAGCAGATATCTAATGACCTTTCAACATGTATTTAGGAGTGAAAATTCATCCCGGAGGCCTTTTCTTTCTTCTGAGCTCAGTCTCCAGTTCAAATATTGGCCAAGACACAAATAAACAAACATTAGTAAATATGAGACTGGATTGCCATTGCTCCTCAGCAGTAGAGCCTGCCAGTACCAGATATGGATCCAGAGGTACTGCTGGGTTTGCCTCTTCCAGAATAAATTTTCCAAGGAGCTACACCCTCCTCTAGCTTTTTCAGATTTTGAAAATCACTGTTTATGACTGTGGCTACAATAGTCAACCTAACCAGAAGTGCTAGGAATCAAACCACAGACTTTGGAAAGCAACGGGATCCATAAGCTACAGACTCCATTTTTTGAGTCTATGGTATGAGAGGTCCAGTGCTAAGCCACACAAATGGCCATGCCAGGATAATTTTTCAGATTCTGCAAATCACATCCATATTGAGAAGCCTTTCTAAGTCTGGTGCAGTCTTAAATGGACAATAAATCTGTTTGTTGGATAAACTCTATATAAATAGTGATAAATGTCCTAATACTACTGGGCAGACTCCTCCTGCAAGTACAATGGGTGTTTATCAATTTCCCGCTGAGCTAGGGTTGATTTTCAAATTTCCTTTAATCCTATTATAGTAAACATAGTACAGCTCTCTGGCAAACAAGGGAAACATTCTTCATGTAATATCATATCCTTCTTTGAAAGAAACCTTAGAGATGTCCAGAAAAGAACAAGGCTCAACTTGGAATGACACAACAATCCTGTTTCCAAAAAAGCTTAAGTTTTATAAAATATTAGAATTTAACCTTTAAAAAAATAATAATAATACTTTTTTTTATAAATAGACAATTGGCAAATTCTGATAGTTACTCAATCTTATGTTTGCAAATATCATACTTTAAAGTCAGTTACCTGAAATAAAAATGTTTTTTGAAAGCTGCATACCTGAGTTGAAGGATAAGTCAACTGGCATTTTGGTGCTAGAATTCAGGAAAAAAAATAAATCCGAGCTTGTGAAGGTGCTTTTTCAATATTACATCAAGAAAAAAGAACATCAAGAGCAGAGAATTTAAAAAAAATACGGATAAAGAAAAACAAATGGGATTTGTTACAATACAATTTGTATTTAAAGTTCCTTCTCATTTTGAGGAATTTATTGGTAGATAAAGGTGGGATCTGTCTTGCAGCTATTAAAAAAAAAAAAAAAAGAGAGAGGAAAAGAAAGGAAAAGAAAGGAAAAGAAAGGAAAAGAAAGGAAAA